>AJFK01001057.1:0-39702 GCA_000467715.1 Hysterium pulicare CBS 123377
TGGTTTCGTGAACATCATGATTCGACAAGAAGCGCATGGACGGTCCGTACCACGACCATAGCAAGACCAATGAATCCAAATCAGCCTCATTCGAGATGCAGCCGTTCGGTAAAAAAATTGCGAGGAGACCAATCTTTATCAACTTTTCATAGCCTCTCTCAGATTCGTCCACGAGGTGTAGAAGATGCGGTGGCACAACCCGTTTGTCTGGATACGTACCAACGAACATTCTCGTGTAACGTCGTGCTACCATACAACACGTGGAATCATTACACAAGGATTGACTACCATGCACAACAATTCTTGTTATATAATTCGCACTCCAGGTTGTAGTTGCGCTTGCAGAGTTTATCATGTCCTCAAACTTCACTTTTGTGGTGTCAGAGCTCGGGGATTTCCAGTCAGGGTATTAACTTCCAAGGTTGCTAGCGCGTATTGTACCTGGGGGTAATGCATTCCATCTCTCATCACCATGATTCTCATTACAAAAGGGATGTGTTGATAACCAGAAGTAGGCAAATGTAGTACACCCAGGTCTATCACCCAGCCTCGAACGACCTTTGTGCCATTCGCCAGCCAGGTTCCATGCAGATGCTTTTCCATCTTTCGCCGCTGATTGAGAAGGATACAATGAGATCCAATCAAATCCATGTAACGCCGATGGGCGACCTTCAACAAAAGATATCCGCGAATGCCAGTGCGATGCTCCATGACCCTGTACAGTACACTGATTGGGACCGCTAAACAAATGAAATAGTGTCAAAAGGAATGGGAAATTAAACGTAGGTCGTCGTGGGAAATCGGAGAACTCGTCAATGAGATAAGAGGTCTGTATAACTTATCGTGTGGGATTTCGGCCCAGGTATGTGCTCGACGATGCACCAGGATTCATTAATGGATTGGCATTTCGGAGGATATTGCGTTCTTGGTCGGCATGCTCCAAAAGGTTCCAGGGAGCTTACCAGACGCTGCGATAGGTAACGGATCTGTTCTGAACGATCTCATCAGCCTTTAGTAAGATTTAACTGAGCCCACACCAGGATGACTCACGTTTAGAGATGGACAGACATAAAGTCTTCCTCGATTGTCGTATTTGCACCTATGATCATATCGAAATCCTCCACCTTCTTCTTGGACACATAGAAAGTTGTCTTGTGGAACTTTTGTTCTTTCTTAACTAGCCAAGCAGGAGCATCCGACATAGCCACAGGAGACCAACGGATTTCAATTATTCCGATGGCATAGAAGCGACCACCTCCTGGGCATGTGGAAAGAAGCAATGGTTTAGCAAACGTTGTTGTCATCTTAGCTTGAAGTTCCTTTTCAACAAGTTGACGGCTTATCATGTTATATTTGCCACCACAGTCGAGTCGAAAACGGGTATAACTACTATTCTCTCGATTTTTCTTCCTCGCAGCTACCAAGGCGGTTCCGGTAAACGAGCTGTCCACATATGGGGCAAGACTATTGGCAGAATAGGAGGATTTCGTGTTCTGGTCACGCACTAGGTCTGCGATTGTGGGTTGTAGAGTTTCTGGGCGATTGTAATCGTCAGTGGCTACTTTCATACGACATGGTGAAACATATCAGGTAGATCGCAAGAGAAATGGGGAATTACGTACTGATGAAAGCAGGTTCTTCGGAGACTGGATGCACTTTCCTATAGCCCCGCCAAGGTAGGTATCTGGATCCAGGCTTTTGAGTGCTATTGGCAGCACCCATGTTCCCGGGAAGACAACAGCCGTGGAGATTATTGCGATGATGAATATTTGTAGCGTGCGAGGTGACTTCGGTGAAGGTGATGCTGAGCTGGAGCTCTGGGCGTTGACGAGACGAGGATGTAGGTCAAACGAAGGAGTTGCCCCTGATGCTAGACGGTTCTAACGAGAGGCAGTAATGGGAGGTGAGGAGGGGTTTGGAGCACCCAACCAAACCCAACGTAGGGTGGAGAGGAGAATGGTGCAAGCAGGAGGGCTGAGTTGATTTCGATCGTGACGACAAGTTTCGAGAATATCACCGCCGAAAACCGCTGATGACCATTGGCAGGGTCGTATGCACCAAGCTTGTCCCGATTGGATAATGCGGGACCGGTACCTGAATCCTATCAACAGTACTCCTTCAAACACTTGCCATCCCAATTACCGATGCACTCCATTTTTCGAACTTTTTAGTGTAACGATGCTATAGCATACATCCCATCCACAGTGTTAAATCTACCAGAGCCTGTCACTCTTCCCCGGTCTATGTGCAATCGCTGTATCGATGATCACCGTGCGGAAACTGTACCTATACCATACCAGCTTCGCAAGTGGTTAAACCCTCTTTCGAGCTGCTTCGGATCTTCGATCTTACTAATCAGCATCTCAAGATCATCCATATATGCTGCTCTGCAAGCTCCCTTTGGCACACGAGCATAAGTTGCTGCTCGCTGCTCCACCAGTGAAAGCTAAGCGCATTCGAACACCCCAGGCAGCAAGTCAGGTAAACAATACCAGATCTCTTGGAAGAGCTCAAGTCTGTTCTGATTTAGAGTCATGCTGACCATGACGCAGGGCATCGACTGGTTGGAGGACATCTGACTTGAGTCGTGAATGCCTCCAAGTTCCAACACCAGTCAAGGCCCATATCTTCCTAGCCGACAACTGGCCCCTACCGGACGTTCTCCCATTGTCAAAAGCGTTCCCAAGGTCGTATACCGAAAACCAAGACTGCAATCGATTACGTGCATTGATTGAGGAATACGATGGGAATACCAAGTATCATAAAAGGGTCGATGCTTGATCGAAGGCTTTGACGCATGCCGCCTTTACGAACCTCGCTTGAGCCATGGGAAACATGCTGACAAGATCGTGTACACATGGCTGCTTACAATTCCAAGGGCACGATGAGACAGCAATTTTGACGCTGCCGGCGTAGCTTAGATTGCAAAGGCCACATGTGGAAGTTGGACCCAGTTCAGAACACCACTACCCGACTGTTGGGGCATGATATCATTGGAATAAATGAAGGATTAGATTGAGTTTTCGCTAACGAGTTTGAATTTTGGGGATTTATTCCAGTTTCCTGGTTCTGGGACAGAGCGTCCATGTTTCAAGTACGTCGCTTAGTACCGAGATACTCCTGGAAGTGATGATGGATTTCGATAAAGTGCTCTTCAGTATAGTACATTTATTCTTGTTCACCCTCTATATGAACTATGAACTATGAAAAATGCGTAAATATGTACAGTAAATGTGATTAAATCGAGATGGTTCGAAGACTCCGCCAGATCGTCCTTCCTCGGCGTCCTATAGGCAACGCCAAGAAGCCAATGCAAAATCGAGGGTCATTCTCCAATCGGAGAAGAATCGAGATATACATGAAGTCTTGACATGCCTCATCGAAGATGCGCTTCGTTCATTACATCTGTTTATATAACTAGGTGGACCTGTACCGAGTGGGCGCTCTGCGGGAAACTCTTTAAACCTTTCTGGGGCATCCAACAGTATTGCTTAGCCGCAACGAGATAGCTTTCCAAATAGGCGATACTCTATCTGCACCAAAGCCCCAAAGCCCAGTGAGCTCTTCGATGATGTAGCATAGACATCTTCGTAGCTTTATTCTTGTGCACTGGAATCTTCGAAAAGCTATGGCTTCCGCTGACTTTTTCCAGCTTGAGAGGCCCATGTTTGCCCCGCATTGGCATTTTGAGGCTTCTGGAGAAGCTTCGCACTCTCGTTCGCTTCCTGGTCCTCATGGTGTTTTGTCCAGTCGTGTTCAGAGACGATGCCTATAGTATTTTAGTTAGAAGCATAGACATGTTCATTGTCGAAGAAAAACAAACTTGTACGGGATGTATCAAAGGGCCGAAAACCTGGGTTGCGTCCGATTTTTGCAAAACCGCTGAAAGACAACTTGGGACCAAATGCCTTCTGCACCGATGGTTTTCCAATAATGATGTCATATCTATGGTCCAAAAATTGAACGGGATGAAGTTTTATGCTGTGAAATTTAGGATCGAAGGATAGAAAGTCATCTTTGTCCAAATTGAGTCCCGCCCAGCGTGCGGGCACCGCTCCGCCATTGCGTGGAACTGTGATATTTTTCTTCCGTAAAAACTCCGCTGAGACCAAATCGTGTTTGATGCTGCTATCGAATTTGGCGCGCAGAGTGTGAAGATCTTCGCCGTTGCTGTTTTTGAATGCGCATTCGATCTTTCGTATAGGTGCTTCCTCGCCGGCTTTGGCAGGTGGCGTTGAGGGGCAGGCGCTCCCTGGTTGCGACTGCGAGGTCTCGCTCTTGCGGAAGACGGAAGGCATGCGAAGCCTCATTTCCGGGCTTGTGATGGTGTCGTCGGGAGTGGACAGTGGGAAGTGGTTGTGCACGAGGAATCGAGCGTTGAAGAGAGTCGCAAAACCGTCGCTATTTATGAGCGTGGCAGCCGATGATGCAGGGTTCCGGCGGGAGAATGACAAGCACAGCGCAAGGATCGTTGCGCGTTCTGGTAGCTTTTTTTGGAAAGAGCAGGGCACAGTCCACCACAGCTCCTTTGTCACCTTGCGCGATTTCTATTCGACACTCACTCGCAGCGAAGTCAATCAAACGACTGGTTTGCGGGGGCAAGGTACTCCAAAATCTTCTTGAAGCTGAATTGCCCACACAAGCGGCATCGGCATCAAAAGAATCAAAGGCGCTGAGTGGGACGCCAGCCCTACTGCTGTTCCTGCGGTAGCTTGCGGGTGCCGATTGGTTTCTGCCACCAAGCTTAATAGCGCCGGGAAAGCCCAACCACGGCCGATGCGCGTCAGTCCTCTATCTGTGCAGCCCTGCAGGAAGTATGTGTGCGCTGGGCGAACCTGCGCTGTGTTGCACGCGACACAAACCGGTGGCATGTACCTGGACACTCGTGTTACAGGCAGCGGGCTAGCGCAGGTTCCTTATTAGTCCCGGGGGAAGTAACCTCTGGGCCCAGGAGATTACTGGAGCTCGCGGTCTAAAGCTACCCAACGCTGCGGCGCCGTTCCCTGCGAGGCGTGCATGTTGCAGCGCCGATCGTTCACCCTTCCCTAGTTACCGGGCTTGTTTGACGTGTTCGGCTAGGGTCCATGTCCATGTCTTTAACGAATCACTTATATTCCCACCACCACCATTTGGACCTGGCCGAGGATGCGCGTCCACATTGAAGGATTCATGTGCACCTGCGGTAACGATCTTATTATTGCAGGCGCCTGCTCCGAAATCGGTGAGCCTCGGGACTGCTGGGCAGGTTACCCAGCACAATGCAGCCGCCAGATTGATGTCGTGCGTCGCCGTAAGCCGCACATGCAGGCGCGAAGGAGGCCTCAAGCCAGGCTCTATATTCGACATAAGCAGGTGAAAGTTGCTGGAATGATATATGCACGAGCGGCGCAAGCTGATTCATGAATCCCGGCCGCTGTCTATTCCAGTCCATCGTAAGGACGGTCACATCGCATTGACAAGCGAAAAAAAAGTGTTCTCGTAATTCACCTGTTCATTAGAGCCCCCAGAGAGTATGTGATCTAACAGGATGCTTTACTTTGTGGCGTCGTTCTTCCCTATGCATGAACTCCGCTCCACCCTTCTTCGCCCTCCACTTCAACGGTTCGAGATTCAAAGTTATGGTTTTCGAACCTGCCTTAAAATATGTTCTGAAGCAAGCCTTGTCTCTATGTTCTTTTTCTTTATTTGCATGGATTCGGGTCGACAGCCTCGATACTCTTCCTGGTGCACAATGCGTTGTGCCGAACTTTCTTCTCTTTATTCCTGTACAGTATTATAGAATCCATACAATGTGAACTGCGCTACAATGCACAGTATACTCATATTGGAGATGTAAAAGCGACATCTTTTTCTATATAATCGTCCTTTGACCTCAGAATTTCTTCGTTTTTCTCTCACCATTTCGAAACTGGTTTTCGCGGAAATACAACATTCAACGATACGATGTCCTCAAATGCTACGATGCTCTCTTCCTTACGTATACAGACCTTCCTGGATGATTTACCCAAAATCGATATCTCTACAATAAGCCCAGATGACATGAAGTGTCCATTCTGCTGGGCCAACTACGACGAAGTCGAAAATGGATGTAAAGACCCAATCAAGACTCCGTGTGGACATCTCTTCGGCAAGTCTTGCTTGCAGCAGCACATGGAGCAGGATGAGCGTTGTCCCATGTGTAGACAGAAGCTTATCTACCTAACTATCGAACACAAGCTGGCCGCAAATCGAGCCTACTATGAGCGTTTATTGTCTGGAGAGATTCAGTTTCCGTTGGATCATCGCAATGACGATCTTACGACACCTGAGGGTTTTGTAAATTTCAAGTTCTTTGTCTTCCCGGGTCTGATGATCGATGTGCTTCCACAGATTCTGGAGGACCAAGTGAAGGCACGGATTCGAGGGGACGAGGATCGGGAGCTTTATGATCCGCATATGCAAAAGATGATTGAATTCATTGCCTCGAGTCTTCAAAAATTCGCATACAAACATCCCAATGATGCAGGGCTCACACCAGAGCTGAGGTGGGAGGTGGTGTGTAGCTCAACGGCGCGGGAGCATTTCCCTACCTTCGAACCAGAATGTAGCGGTGCTGAACCCAGCGACGAAGAACTTGGTTATGCAATAACCTTACAAGGATTACTACACATTTGGGTGGCTGACACAATAACCAACCTTTTCACCGATTTTGCATTTCGGCAAAAGTTCATACCGGCTGCAGAATGGATAGAGCTTGAATCTTCCTCTCCCAACTCGTTCTTCCAGTTCGAAGGCTCTATCGACGAAGAAAAGAATCGACGTAAGGCCCTAGAGCAGGAGGTATATGGGCGGAACGACGCAGGCCTGTTGGACGCATCCGCTCTCTGGCCACCCGAATAATGAGGGGTTGACTGACTGACTGCCTTTCGAAAGAGTAAAGCATAATCTCGCATGGGCAACTATTAGACCTACTCAGATTTGAATTACTTCACTCAATTCAAAGGTTCCTCAAGATAATCTCCAGCAGGGCTCTCGGGTCTAAGCTACGGTTAGTTAAATCTCCTCCTGAATTGCTAAAACCTTTCTGCTTTTCCGCTTTAAATAGACTTTGAATAAAACCACTTTCGCACCTCCATATACTTTTGATTCCACGACGTTGAGCTGCAGCCTTTCTGAGATTCCTAATCTTCATGGTATCTATCATCGATACCAAACGCGACATATCTTTCATTCTCTTCCGTAGTTGCCCTTCAGACTGACCCTTTATTTAAGATGAGGGATCTTAAGACTATTTTGTAATCCGCTCCTCTGGTTTTGCGCCGTGGCGGTACGGTGGATTATTGGGTGGCTGACCCTGTGGCGTCCTGCCTCACCAATCCGGAACTGATCTACGTATGCGAGACCTTCACCGGAAAAGCCTTCGCTCAGAGTGTTGCATTGTGATGTCTACTTATAGGCTGCTAGATTGTCCCACATATGGAACCTCACATGTCCACTTTCTGATGTATTCATAAGTGACATATCTACGGATTCGAGGCATCGAGAAAACCTTCCGCAAGTCATATGTTTTAGTTGGTTGTTCAAATTCCAAGGAGCCTAAAATGTCTATCCAATTCTCTGAAAATGACATAGACCCAGCAATTTCAGATGTGGAAATTTGCGAGAGCACCTTTTCCACCCTCGACCATCAGGATCGGTACTCCCTTCTACCTCTAGATCGAGCAAAGCGTGAGCTTCGACTCCTCCAGCTGCTGCCAGGCCAAAGCTCGGACCCTATCGCATGTAAACTCTACCTCGTTTCCCGCAATGATGGCCCGATATACTCTGCGCTTTCGTATACGTGGGGCGACAAAACGCAGGGGTCTCCAATCACTGTGAACGGCCAGGAATGGTTTGTGATGGAAAACCTGTTCTCAGCGCTTCTGCATCTGAGGGATGAGAAGGAGCCCCTCACACTTTTTGTGGATGCAATATGCATCGACCAGAGGAACGACGAGGAGAAGAGTTGGCACGTACAGCAGATGCGAGAGACGTTCAAGGAAGCCCATCAAGTTCTTGCTTGGCTGGGGCCGAGCTCAGAGGGATCTGACGCTGCAATTCGCATGCTTCAACGCATCGGAGAAGCTGCTTCAGCCCTGGGTTCTCCGCGTGCCATCTGGGGTAATGACATTTCTGCAACAGTGGTGAAGTATTACGCGAAGGCCATGGAGGATGCAAACTCAGTTCCAGGGAGCATTCAGAGAGAGACAGCGCCCGGCGATACAAGCACCGGGGACAAGTTAAACGATCTATTCGGAGATATTGTCACAAAGAACGAACAAGGTCTTCATTTCCTCGAGCCTGCGACGCGTGACATCTTCAGCCGGCCATGGTGGAAGCGGGTGTGGGTCGTGCAAGAGCTAGCTGTCTCTAACAACATTGAGATGGTATGCGGACACGTCCGGATCCCTCAGGACATCATGGCTGTCGCTGCACAGCTGTACTACCAGTACCCACACGAGGCCAATGAAGAAAAGCAGTTGTCAAGCCAGAACCGGATATACGATCACATTACCTCACCAATCGCCATAATCCAGCAGGCCATGTATGCGCAATTCACTGTGCGATGGGGTCACCTTAACTGGTCTAAAACCCCAGGCCTCCCGCTTGCGTTCCTGCTGTCTTCAACGTTCGCGTACGGAGGTACCCGAGTTCTAGAAGCATCGGATCCACGAGACTATGTATTCGCACTGCTGGGCTTAGCCACGGACTCGGACGAGTTAGGAGTGGCACCAGATTACTCGAGGTCGAATGCTGCAGTTTACATCGACATTGCCCGGGCCTTCATCAAGCACGGAGATAGCATCGTGTTGTCTTGGTGCAGATCACAAAACCGCGCTCTAGATTATCTGCCGTCCTGGGTGCCGGATCTCGCCCACAAGATACATAGGCCTTTCCAATGGGTTGTGTACTCGGCCGCTACTGACAAATTCATTCTAGAGCCTGGATACAATGCCTCACGGGGACTTAAGCAGCTGGAGACTATTTTGGCAGATGTTGGATCCGAAATAATCCTACACTTGCAGGGTGTTTTTATAGATTCAATCAAGATATGCGGTACTTCTTGGGAGGAGCTCTACCAAAGGAACATCCCGGAGCCCGAATTGCCCGCTCGAATCTGTGTCCGCTGGTTGAAGGAGCTGAAAATGACTGTCGAAGATATGGCCTCGAGCGAGATATGCGGAGATCAAGAGCAAAAGATGCAGGCTGTCTGGCGAACTTCGGTTGCCGACTTATCAATGACACCGGCGTGGGAGAAGTCTCGATGGCATGGCGATCTTCCCGATTCCTTTGTAGAGATGTACCACCGTGGTTTTCCGTACGATCGGATGTTGGAAGATGAAGGTTTCAAGGCACATTTCATGGTCATGGATGCGGTGAATATCGCGAGGCGACCGTTTGTTACGTCAAAAGGGTATGTTGGTTTGGGTCCGATTGATTTACTTCCTTCTGATGATGTTGTTGTCTTCTGTGGAGTTGAGATGCCTTTTATTGTTAGAAAAGGGGAAGATGGCAAACTGAGGCTTGTGGGAGATGCGTATGTCCATGGACTTATGGACGGAATCCCATCTATGCAAGATCAGGTTATCGAGAAGTTCGAACTGTATTAGACGAGAGATGAATGTAGATATTCAGTTTTCAAGAATTCGACCACTTACCACGGAGGTTTGTTGGCTTAGTATTAGGAAGATGCGACAAGCCAAACTCCCACGAAGGTTGACTTTTTGAAGACGAACTTCTCATATACAATACAAGTAGTCTACTCCCGGAAGATACCAGATCGAAATGGTTGACTACTCTTGGAATATCTTATATTGATGAAGACTACTAAGCCTTTGAGATAAGCAAATTCCCAGATACTTCCAAAGGCTCGTGACTGCCGTGAAGGTCATATCACAATAAGTCTTTTCCACTGCATCCTTAACCAATCTGCTGAGTACACAGCTCGCCTTATGTGCAACTGTAGTACCTCCCTACGCTGCCGCCTGACCAGTAAAGTTGGTGAAACCATTCGCCGTGAGAAGGTCCGCGACACTCTTGCCCGTGGCATCCAGAGGAGCCTTAGCAGTTTGAGCCGAAAGGGCATTCGCAACATCAGAATCACCGACAGCAGGATCGATAAGGGGAGTGATGCCCCTAAGTAGCGCATTGGCCGGGAGCGTAGCATCACTGCATATAGTGGGTATGCTCTGAGTAGAAGGGTTGAAGTTCTTCTCGGCCGCCACCAAACCAATAGCAGAAGCGACAGCATCGGCTCCAGTACCAAGCTCTTGGAGGATTTGGTCGGCGGTTGAGAGCTGAAGAGGCGTCAGAACTGGATTGAACATATCGGATGAGAAGTGTGGAATACTTTGTCGCAGGCATTGGCTCCGCCGAGGAGAGTGCTAATGGCAGCGCCACCAATGGTGGCAGCTTGACCAGGCTTTCCGCCACTGGTTACGGCGGAAATGGCTGCGATGGGGACGTTCTCTTGCCCAAAGCTAGGGTGAATTAGAAAAGTTCGCTTGCGATACGGTTCTGAACACATACCGGGCTTCTGCAATAGCCACAAGGACCGTGATCAGAATAGTGGAATAAAGCATGGTGATGAGATTGAAAGGGTTTTGAGAAACCTAATAGCTGGGTATCAAAGAATGGTTCCAAAGAAAAGCGACCGACCGGCGGAAAAGAATCGATAACGAGTGACAAGAGGAAAGATTGATGCACAGAAGTCAGAGCTCTGCAAGCATAGTCGACAGCATACATGCTTATATAAATCCCAGATATGATGCAGATGCTCCTGCGCCTATGGTCCAAATCTTGGGCTCGTCCGGCTACGTTTTCGATCTCGTAACTATTCCTGGGTCAAGGCACCAAGGCTCCTGGATAATGCCATATTAGATTAACCAGGACGGGGTTTTTAGAAATCCATTTTATGCTGATATACTAGCAACTGAGTATCGATACAGATGTGGTGATATGCAAGCCTAAATAAATACTTGGCGTTGTATCATGAGTTTCATGTTACTGTTTCAACCAACCTCGCGACACCAAAAACCGCGGTGAAGACGGAGCACGGCATCATGCATCCAAGGACCTCGAAAAATATCCTTGACCTTTTATGCTCGCTTCTTCAACGGCGAATACTCACACAAAGGGACCTAAAATTGATCAAGCGTAGGTCCCTTCGGAAGACATAGGAAGTAGTTACATTCGTTGAAAGTATCGAAAACTCAACATCGAATACTGCGATCCTGCGGAGCTCACTCGATTTAAATGAAAAGACGAGGATGAATATATGCCCTCTAACTCTTCTCGGGTATAAGTTGTATGTCGTCTATAAATATTGACAATCCAACAGGTCCAGTTGTTAATGCAGGATTCCAGGAATTATTTACATACCAAGGACCGACGCCTTGCAAACAACCGGTTTACGTTTGAGGTTGAATGTCGCACTTCTGCATTCACAGATTCTTCACCAGGGGTATCATTATGCCCAAACACCAAGTGTCCAGCTGCCTCTATCCCCAGCCCCAGGCCGGACTCCAGGGCCCATACTCTGTCGTTGGGGTGCAACACTAATTTCTTTCTCTTTATTTGCGCCCTGTAAACCATGCTGTAAGAACTTTTCGCGCTCGATCTCGACAATACCACGAATACGTAATTGTGTGACAAGTGAGGCTCCAACCCAGGCACCTAAAGTCTCGACGCCACGAATGACACCGCCAACGGTGCAAGCCGCTGGAGGGCCGGATCTCAGAGCGAGGTGGGTAAGCTTCGCAGTAATGGGATCTTCTTCTGGATCTGCGAGGCCTGCAGACTGAGGCTCAGAAGGTGCATCAATGTCGGTTGACTCGGTAATCTTCGCTGTGTCGGATTGCCTCAGTTCATAATTGCGCCTTTTCTGGCGAAGTAGATGCTCATGTCTGTCTGCCGCTGATCCATAGGATCGAACCGGATCCCAACCTCGCTGCTGAACGAGTGCTTCGAGCTCGCTGAGAAGGCGGGTTTTAAGACCAGGTAGATTGGACACTCCGCCAGTAATGACAATGCGGGCCATGCAGAGTTTTCGGACGTCCATAGGAAGGGAAAGAAGAGCGCGATACATTAGATGATGAAGAGGAAGCTCATGGTCGTCAAAATCGGTAAGAGGGGTTCCAGAAGCAATGAGGGTATTTTCAGCGGGCACAGCAAGGGAGGCGAAGGGAATAGACAATGCCACTGGTAGTGTAGACTGAGGAAGCGGTACAGATATTGAAGGTTCTTTAGTTTCGTCCGAGGCATCAACAAACTCATCCTCATCGATAGAAGTCCTGCGCGAAGCAAAGGCTTTATTCTCATAGGATTTACACCAACCAACTCTACAAAGTACCTGTTCAGCTTCTTCAAAGCTGATTGTTCCCGAGGTCGCCCCGGACAATCCACCTTTGTTGAGTTGTTCGTTCAAAACATTGGCCATCTCTTCAGTCAAGAGCTTTCCAGCACGTATGCTTTTCCTCTGGCAGACCTCCCGGTATTCGCATATGCCGGTGACCGTGGTTTCAGACCATCCAATATCGACGACCAAAGCAGAACGTAATCCGGCAGCGACGCTAGAAAGGATCGGCGAGGACATGAGCGTGATGCTTGGCGCTTGGAAGTTGCCAAACAGTACTGAAAGTATAGTCGATAAAAGTTGTCGGGGCATTAGAGGAGGCAGAGCTAGCAGCACTCGGCGTGGTTTTGGATCCAGCAGAAAGTATTTATTGTAAGCCTCCCGCATTGCTCTCTCAAATTTATCTTCAACAAGGCCCAGATCAAGATGGGTGAGATCCATTCGATATAACTCGTAATCCTGCCCCCAGTCCTGCCGTCTCTTCCGTTTCCGTCTTCTCTGGGCATACTCTGGATCCCATTGCCGGTAGTCTCCCACGCGCCGTTGCTCCTCTGGCCCAAAGCCCAGAGTGCATCTCGGTGTGCTCTCTCCTGGAAACCCACCACGTAAGAATCTTGACCCTAATTCAAGCACAACATATTCTTCTTCAGTCCGAAAGCTCCCGCCAGGCGAGCCATATACAGAAGAGGTGGATCGTAAAAGAGGTGTTCGAGGGCTCTCGGGAGTTGCGGCCAGGTCCTGAAGTCGGGGAGCAGCTCTGGGGCGGCCTGACGAGACCTTGCGATCTGAAGTGGTAGTCGACATGGAGCAGGATTAATGTGGATGAGATGAGGGCGAAGGCTTTGACATTGCGAGGAAGCTAAGCTGCTAATCTAGAATCATTCCAAGTCGAAATCGGGCGGAAAGCCCTAAATGCTTGGTCGAATTCGTGCTGAGAGTGAATGATAAAATGATGCGGCAATCCCCGTGACTGCGGACCAGGGAGCGGGCCTACTAGCGTCTTGGCGTCTTCAACTTCGAAATTTTCTGGAGCTCTCCCACCGAAATTGTGAAATACTCGACGTATCCCACCCCTACACCCACGAGCTTGTACAGCAATCCCAAATCATATCGCTCTGTATTAGGCAACACAGAGCTTCAATTGGGGATCCTTACCCACAGATTATCCTACGGTGTAGCTGGAGCAAGAGCTCTGCACAGCAAGAACCAGCCATCTTAACGAAGGCACGACTCTACCAACACCATGACGCTTTTCATCTTATCCGAGACCAGGTACTACTCAGCCTCTATTTGGAAAACCCGCATCTCTAATATCATCATCATAGCGCGGGGTATGCGCTATTCAAAGCCAAAGATAAGAAACTTCTCAAACGTGATACCCTCGTCGACGATTTAGCTACTCCAGAGGGCGCCGCGAGCTCGTTGAAGCTCAAGAAATTCATCGTACGTCCTTCCAACCATATAGCAATGCGTAGATGGACTAACCGATTCCTTCGCGTAGAAATACGAAAATGCAGCAACCGCCTTAAACGAGACAGCAGCGTTGGTCGAGGGCAAAGTCTCACCAATGCTCACGAACCTGCTGAATGAAATCAAAGATGAAACCAAAGCATCGCTGGCAGTTGCAGATCCAAAGTTGGGCAATGCCATCACTAAAATACCAGGGCTCACCCTCAAGCCAATCTCCGACTCCACGACCTCTGAAGTCTACCGAGCTATTCGCTCCCACATGACCTCTCTTATCCCTGGTTTACTCCCCTCCGATGTCAACACAATGGCTCTCGGTCTATCACACTCTTTGTCCCGTCATAAATTGAAGTTTTCACCCGATAAAGTCGACACCATGATCGTACAGGCTATTACGCTTTTGGATGATATGGACAAGGAGCTGAACACTTATGCGATGCGAGTTAAGGAATGGTATGGGTGGCACTTCCCAGAGCTTGCGAAGCTACTGAATGACAATCTTGCCTACGCTCGTGTTGTCATGACCATGGGCCATCGTACGAAGGCCTCAAGCGCAGATCTCTCAGTAAGCCACCTCTTCCACGATCCCCTTATCACGATAACTGCTAACTAGCCCAAGACCATTCTTCCTGAAGAAATCGAAACTGCTGTTAAAGCCGCTGCGGAAGTCTCCATGGGTACCGAAATCACTGACGAAGATTTGGACACCATACAGCATCTGGCCGACCAAGTCGTAGAACTCACCGATTACCGAGCGCAGCTCTCGGAGTACCTAACGTCACGAATGAATGCTATCGCACCCAATCTTACATCCCTAGTGGGCGAGCTTGTAGGCGCTCGCCTCATCGCTCATGCAGGATCCTTGATGAACCTTGCGAAATCGCCAGGTTCTACAATCCAGATCCTTGGAGCAGAGAAGGCTTTATTCAGAGCTTTGAAGACCAAACATGATACCCCCAAATACGGAGTAAGTCTCCATCGAAATCTTTTTGTTGCAGATGGGAACTAATTCACTCAAAGCTCATCTACCACGCATCCCTTATCGGCCAAGCAACAGGCAAGAACAAAGGCAAGGTAGCCCGCATGCTCGCCTCTCGATCCGCCCTCGGTATCAGAATCGATTCGCTGGCCGACTGGGGCGCTGACCGCGAAGGTACTGGTGCCGAACCTACAGAAGAAGAGAAATCCGCATGGGGCCGTGGCGCACGAGCACGCCTAGAACAGAGACTACGTGGACTAGAAGGCAAACCGATTAGAATGAAGGAAACGGGTATCCCCGCACCAATGCCAACAGGCGCGAAATGGGAGGTCAAGGAGGCTAGGAAATACAATCCTGACGCGGATGGATTAACGGGCGATGAGCCAGCTGCCAAGAGAGTCAAGGTGAATGGTACTCTCGCTAGTACGAGCAAGAAACCCATGATCCAGGAAGTGCCGGATGAAGACGAGTCGGAGGACGAAGAAGCATCGGAGTCGGAAGATGAGATGGACGTGGATAAGAAGAATAATGGCGAGTTAAGTAAGGCTGAGCGCAAAGCATTGAAGAAAGTCGAGAAAGAAGCGAAGGCTGCGAGAAAGGCTGAACGGGCAGCAAAGAGGGATGCTAAGGCTGCGAAGAAAGCAGCAAAGGAGGCAAAGAGCGCTGCCAAGGAGGGGAAGAAGAGCAAAGAAGCGGACAGCCTGGAAGGCAAGAAGAGGAAGCGAGACGATAATGTCGAGAAGTCGGAGAAAAAGAAGAAGAAGAAGAGCAAGGCGTAGAGGTGTTGTGACGGACAATACGCGATCGCATGTGTTACGGAACGATTTCTTGTTGTCTCATGGTCAATCATCTCAATTCATGTCAAAAAGGCGGTGGAGTTGTTTGGAGTAATTTGGTTGTCTGTTTCTTCCATCTGTCGATGATCTTGCCTGACGTAGGGGCAATTGGAAAAGGGAGGACTGCATAAGTTTACATTCTCTGTGTATCTTTTTTCCCGCGCTCTGTTAGAGAACGCCGGCTGTTTACGTTTGTATGTGGGGTAGATATCTGACAGGTTGATAATACCCGCAATTGAAAAAGCACCGTTCAAATGATACTCGGACGTGCCTTTGATGCGAAAAAGTCTTTTTACTTTACCACGATGCATATATATAGTCACAACTCCATAAAATGCCCGAGGATCCCGAACGCCAACGAAAAAGTAGAATCACTTCCCAGCCCCATTCCCATCCACATCTACCTCCCCCGGCCCCTGCACCACCCGAAGAATATGCTCGAGCTGCTCTTCTGTGAATCTCGACCCACCCTCCTCAATCACCACTTCTAACTCCGCCTGATTCTTCGGTCGCAGGTTGTAGAGTTGCAGGTACTCTGCTTTCGTGAGCTTGTAATGCGGTTTCAGTTGGAGGAAGAGGGAGTTCGGGCCGGTATAGATGGATCCTGCGGTGTTGGAAGTTGCGGCGGTGGGGATAGGTTGCATGGGGTGAGTCAGGTAGGATAGGCCCTATAAGGGTGAGACGGCGGTTAGGTGGGTGTAATCAATCGGAATTGTGAGAAGTGGGGAGAAGAAGGAGGAAGGAGGGAGTAGGGCTGAGTTACATCTCGTAAGACTACTTTTAAACCTGCGGGTTTCTTCCTCGCGCGCCCCGTGCCATCTGTTCCGGTGTATTCGGCTTCTTGCTCTTGAAGGTGCCGCAGAACTTCGTGGTTGGAGAGGAGGGCGGATTGCGTCTCTATGATCTGGATAGTGGTCGGGTGAGAACTGTGCTGGGAATGGACGGAGAAGGTAGAGACGGACCTGCATCTTAAAGTTTGGTGGGTGAGAACTGCTGGTGGGGGTAAAGAGGGCTTAGTTCGAAGAGTGTACGGCTATTTGAAGGACTTGGAATAGCTGTATTCGTTTTTATGTTAGATGATGCATCTGGCGTGGTCTTCCAAGATGGAAAGTAACAAATTGACATACTTGGGATTTGACGGTAAGAAAACGTAGGGAATTCAGAAACTGGTGATATACGAAATATAAGAAGAGGCAGAAAAGAATAAATTCAGTTGAAAGGTAGAATAGCTACTAAGATGGAATAAGAAACGGAGATCTAGGATTTAAAGCAACCCGATAACTTGTTCGAATACCTTTATACGCAGTACCCAGAGCAGAAGAGAAGCACTTATTAGATTCAACTCACTGGTAAGTTTAAGAATAGCCTTAAGCGGATGCCATAGCATTCAACAGCCCATATAAAGTGATATTGAATTCAAGGCCGGGCAAACCCGACAATGATGTGGAAAGCCCAAAGAAAGCGAGTCGAACCTGGCAAAGTTTGGGCGCGATATCTCTTGGCATTTCTCCGGCAAAAGTATATGTAGCCCGCGACATCCCCTACACCCACACCCGGCCAAAACACGACCGTCTAGCATTCATCCAGACCTCAACGACCTCCATACTTCATTCAAGCCATGGCATCACATCCTATATTGTGTCAACCTTTTCCTTCGCACCTTTCTTCCCAGGTGCTCCCCAGTTCATGCTGAGGAGGCGCGCCAGCTCCGAAAGCTCAGTGCTTAGCCGTCCAAGGTCTGGCCTGACATCTCCTAGCAAAGGCCTACCGCTCAACTAGAAGATTCTCCGCGCTCTCGAAAGCTAGACATGCTCTTCCACTATGTCCGCGTCTCGAACATCCTCCCTGCGTTGGTCAAATCTCGGGCGATCGTAATAAGCCTATAGCATGCAAATTTATATTCAACAATGTGCATGCATTTCCCCAAGAGCTGGAGCGGCACACATACAATGTTATTTGCGGGCACCGGTCAACATCAGCGTCGCTGAATGCTTAAAGGGTCGTAGAAAAGAGACGCGTTGTGGCGGAGCAGAATAAATGGGGCGGAATAAAGTAGATCAAGTCATTTCTCTTTGTCCGAGGAGAGGTAGAAGCCGAAAATAGAGTGCTTAGGGTTCTTCTCATCTATTTAAAAGATGAATTAAATTGGCGCGGCTATTCCTTTCGCCAGCGCCAAGTACAAACATGAAAAAGACTTGGCGGGTTCCTCACAATCAAGGCCCGATACTGCGATTGTACATGCCACACGTAGCGACGCGGAGAATACGGTGCCTCCAAGTCAGACGGCTTTTACGTTAGATTTTGAGCGGCAGCTCTTAAAAGCTTGGATGTCGGTTGAATATCTTCTCATGTCGATGATAGGTACGAACTCATTGGGCCCATCTTACCTGCGCTTACGAGACTGCAGGTGTTGTCAGCTATATGTCAGATATTCTACTCTCGGGGCTCTTTTCTGGTTCTAAGGGGGTCAATTCTCGCTTGCGGGCGCACATTCACGTAACCTTGGAACTATCCGTATCGCATGTCCCGGTTCGATGCTTCAAGTTCCTCGTCCTTCATAACTATTCGTTACAGAATCCCAACAGGAGACTAATTCGTTTAAGATTGATACTCCTTGCTATCATCTTCTCAGTAACCTCAGCTATTGACTGACTTCCACGACATATTTCCTTACTTTTGAATCGTTTGTGAGACACAGTCTATGCACACTGGTATGAATTGTAAGAGAGGTCCACGAGTCTATACTGATGAACATTCATCACGAGAACCTCCGCGACCCAAGTAGCAACGAAGATGGTGAACTCGGATTACTAGTAAACCCAACCGATACTTCCGCTAAGCGCGCCCAGGCATCCGTGCCGTACTCAAAAGATCGCGGTGCATTACAGACGTAGACATGATGTAAAGTTAAAAGATTCGTGCACCTCCATTTCCTTTTTCCTTAAACGCCACTGAGGTGTTAGTGGTGTTTGGTTTAACCCAGGACCATGAACCTAAGGAATGTGTCTCTGAATGTACATCTATACTCTCTAACGCCGATCTAGACTAATCTCTGCTATTCGCGAATGTCGACGAGAACATACAACTGTGATAACGAGCATAGCGTGTGTTGGTCCTCTTCCTGTACAAGGTCCAGGTTATGGGTGTGGTACAAATTTCCATCCCTGAAACGAAAATTGCCAGGGGGAAAGAGACTTTGCACCATTATTTCCCAACTGATGTCCCCAAATCTACAGTACTCGTGGTTGGCAAGTCTCGGATAGAGGGCAGTCTTGATAAGGGAGCCCAGTGTCAATCTTACAAATACGTAACCCGCTTCTTCAGAATTCCATCCTTTCCCCCAAATGTCCTCGGACCCATCTCTTTTTCCCTTTCATATCACGCCTTCATCCAAACCCTTTTCCACTGCCTGGCTCCTTCTTTCCTCCGTTATCAGGCACCAGCATCCTTCACGAATCTATTTCCAAAAGTAGTGATCGATCTACGGTTCTCACTCCGCTTCATTGCGACTATTTTACCTTATCCTATCCTTCTCATCCGATCGGCCCTTCCTATGCTCCATTCTCATGCTATGCGGCTTGTCGTTCGACTTTTATACGCCTCAAGTGCTGCTAGTGATGCAGCTTTTTTCCTCGTATATGCAGCCGAAACCCTTGCCGTCACCATTTCTCCATATCTCTCAACATCAGTCTCCCTCTCAATAGCGATGGAAGAGACGATGCTTCTTAGGCACAGAACTCCCAATGGCTAAACTGTCTGAGTAATTCGCTCTTGCATCTACATCTGCTGCTTTGATCAAATACCATTAGCAGGTCTACTTTGTGATCGGAGTGACCCATTGACGGGGTCCCTTGATGACACAATTATTCCCTCAAACTATCCACTAATTCCATTTCCAAAGTAGATGGGTATTTCGGCAAGACTGTGCAGTCATGCATCTTCCAGCATTGCCTCTTCCGACTTCGGGTACGCCGAATATCGAATGACTGGCTGGCGTTCTACAATTTCATTTCAATTTGTGTAGACCTCTGATCAGCTGAACAACGCCGGAGCGGCGAAAGCGATGAATGTGGCTAGGAACTATGATGAGGGTACTTAGGCTTGTGAACGGTGAACGTATCATGCAGCCGCGTATCACGTAGCGGGTCTTCTCGTACAGCGATAGGATGGATAGAATTAATTTTGTCACCCTAGGTGCGACACAGTTCTATGCAAGAGATTTAGCGGAATCTTTTCTTTCCGGATGATAAGAGTTGTTGCACTGTGCCGCACTGCAGGTGGAGGTTAAAAACTACGAAGTCTACCGCAAAATCTACAACTCAACAAACATTTACTCGTTCATATCCTTTACAACGTTGAACTACGCACCGCCCCTAAAACGATCAGCATTTTCTTATACGCAGAACAATCTTCGTCAAACCGACACCGGCATCTCAAAATGCATTAATCCATCAACCCTCCTGTCCTCTACGACACTGATTGTGGAGGTTGTGGCGGAGAAATGTCCAAGCCTCGTCCAAAGTGTAACTGCTGCTCAAACTGCTGTGGATGTGTAAGTGTGCAACAAGACCGATAAATACTCTAAGGCATGACTAACATGATCTCATGAAGATGTGAAGCAGCAATGGAATCCAGCTGTTCAATGGGATATAGTTTGGACTGAAACATGATAAACTGACTTTTTGGAAGATGGAGATTACAGAGTCGCTCGTTTATGTTATGCATCAGTTCTCCTGGACAACTTCGCTCTTTTAGATGGCAATATAAAATCATGTTCACAAGTGCAAATTTTATTTGCCACGTCAAAGGTTTTGCTGTGAATTGATTCTGCACTTTTCAAATTCGCTGTTCTATACATCCTTCAGAGGTCTCGTAGGTTCGCAAACTCAAACGAAGGTAAACCTGGTTCAGCCGAGACAGCAACCCTTGGAAGCTCCTCCACCTTCTCCTCCCTCTCGCTTTTGATTCTCCAGCCTGCCTTCGCGTCCTCTTCCACGACTACAATATCCACTTCTTTGAGCTTTGGCACTGCCGCCCTTAGCCCTGGCGCCAGCTCTCCCAACACTTTGACCTCATCAAACCCCAGGTCCCTCTCGAAAACCACGTTTGGCGGCTCCCCAGACTCTAACCTCCGTTTGACACCCTGAATGAACGGCATTGCTTTCTTCATATCGGCTTTATCAATCTTCTTGCTCACCATTTTGACATCCAGCGCAATGCCATCGAACATCTCACGTACGAGTTCGACGTACTTAACTTGCCAAGCAGGCCATGACTTTGCAACGAAGACGGTCAACCGCTTGGTTTGTTTTGGGTCGTAACGGACTTCTTTGCCCTTTGCGAGGCGTTTCTGTTGTACACTGTCCGCGGCACTAACAGCGGCTAAGGTCGAGCGGATATAATTTGATATTGCGGTGAGGGAAAGATCAGGTTCAGTTACTCGGGGGAAAGGAATGATTTGGATTGTTGATGGCTTGATAAATGATTGGTCAGTATTGTCTTTTGCTAGTGGGTGTAAAGATAGTCCACGTAGTCAATAAATCAGGGAGCTAGAACGTCATACCTTGTTCAAAACCTCTCTCCAGATGTGGTCTGCCCAGTGGGGGGCAATAACACAGATCATCTGTGCCTGAAGCTCAACATAGCGGCGCACACACTCATAGTGCATGCCGATAGATGCGGAGGCAGTAGATACACGGTAGCTATCGCGTGCTGCAGTGAAGTCATAGAATCCTGATTTAAGGGCGGCTTTATAGTTTGTCCTGTAGTAATATCAGCAAATGTGATCCCCCACTGACATAAATGCACTCACGCTTCGAATTGCTGAACTGTCTCTCGAACAAGAACATTCAATTCGTTCTCAAATAGCTCATCCCAAAACAGTCTTGGTCCCGTCCTCTGGATGACCTCGGCATTCCTGACCCGCTCTGCCCCACGAACCTTGCTGTGTTCCTCACCACTTTTGAGAACACGTACTCCTGTATATACCTCTTCAATCCACTTTCGGAGCTCGTAGAGCTTCAGAATGATTGCATTCGCAACGGTTTCTTCAAAGTTCGCGTCTTCAACACCATCGCCTCCATCCGCAAGGGCAATTCTTGTTGCATCTGCTCCGAACTTTTTAATTGCAGCGTCTAGAGTAAGGAAATTGCCGGTGCTCTTGCTCATTTTGCTGCCGTTCAAGGTAACGTGGCCATTGATCCTGATCCCCTTGGGTAGAAATTGTGGTGCGGACTTGCCCCATAGAGCTTGATGGATATATAGAAAGAAAATCAAATGATTGGTAATCAAGTCCTTGCCGCTGATACGGACGTCCAGTGGATACCAATAAGTAAATTCTCTCCTCATGGCTTCCAAGACGTCTTTATCAATATCCGTCTCAACTTCGTTTTGGATAGCAAAGACGTAATCCCACACCCCATCAGTCATCTGCGATGCCTGAATGTTCCCAATCCCAGGCCGGGTTCCGTATATATTAGAATGGAGGTAGTGGGCAATGGTATAGTATGCCATGTAGATGGTAGAGTCGGATAAACCTTCCACTAGTTCAGATGGATCCCAGGGCAGCTTCGTACCAAGGCCATATTGTCGAGTGACGCACCACTGGGACAACCAGGCTAAAGTTTGCTCGATAGCATTCTTCGTCGCAGGGGTGAAGGAATTAAAGTTTTGCCCGTCTTCACCACGGACATGTCCGAGGACGTCGTCTCTCCATGCCTCATCAACATTACCATAGGTCAAAAACCATTGGTCCAAGTACGCCGCAACGCATTCGTCACCAGATCTCGATATTGCCAAGCCATCAGGCTCGCAGTATATGATTGCATCGTTAGAGTCGAGCAGGCTCTGTCGGACGAGGTTTTTGGCATCCTGGACCAACTTGCCCGCGAAATCGCCGACTATTAGCCTTCCCTGGTAGAAACCCAATTTGTAGGCTTGCTCTTTCGCCTCTGCTAACTGCTGAACACTTTTCGGAGAAATGATGTTCATCTTCTTGACTAAGGTGGGAGCAATTAAATTACCGAAGCCAGGCGTTTCAATGATAGGTGAGAGATCCAGAGAAACCCATTCCGACTTAATCCCGTAGAAGTCCGCTTTTTTAGACAATTCTACTATCATGGCATAATCGTCTGGGCTGTCCGACGGTACAGAGGTAACGACACCGGTTCCCTTGGCTTCCTTGATGGTAGGCATTGGAACGACATAGACATCCCGCTGTCGGCTCATCGGAGCACCGACTATAGATCCAATCACATCAGATCCACTCAGTTCTGCTATCTTGCGGAAAGTTCCCCACTGTGGGAAAATGCCCTGGAAAGCCATATTGCGAGCAGCTCTATCGGTGACAAAGAAAAAGTCTTTGTCCGAAACATGGAAGATGCCGTAGACAATCTGAGGAGAGACAAAGAGATTGGTTTGTCCGTACATTGTTTCGGGCCGGAGAGTAGCCGGAACCATGTATACGTTGGCATCACTTGGGAGCTTTTCCGACAGAATCTGTTGTGCTTGTCTAGACCATTCCTTCACCTTGCATTTGAGAGCGGTGTATTCTTGCACTCGAACTGTCTCTCCCTCAGATCGGTCATGATCCAGACAAGGCTGACGGTCCTTTGGAGAATATATAGAATGTCGCTTTCCGAACTGAATCTTTCCAAGCTCTTTCAGTCGTCTCATCTGCCATTGGATGAATGAGTCGTAATATGGATTCGCATCAGTAGTAATGAAGCTACGTCTCCAGTCAATTGCACAACCGAACTCAGTAAAGTGTTCTTGCCACAGTCGTGGGAAATAATGTAACCAATATTGAGAATCGGCAAATTTGTGTATCTCTGTTCGGGGGATACCTAACGACAGCATGACCTGGAATTGGTATTTGGTCTTGATGGTCTTCAGAGCGGCTTTTCCTGGGGCGGAGTTAAGTTTAAAGCCAAGACGTATACAAAGCATTTCTACCTTTGCGGACATTGGTGAATTTGGTGACATCTTCCCTCGTCTGTGCTTGCGTTGGATTGGAAGGCGGAGCCTCGTCCTCGACGTTGGTCTCTTTGTAATCTTCAAAAGTTTTACCGAACATGGCGATTTCGTGAACAAGCTTATCCGCACACGCTTTTATTGGCATACCAGTGGCGTGATAACCTTGAGGGTACAAAGTTCGTTTCCCTTGGGCTCTGGCAACACGACTCGCAAATTCTATTTTTGACATAGTGAAAGCATGACCTAAATGTGGGGACCCGTTAACGTATCTATCTTGGTCAGCTCGTCCCCGGATTTAAGTAAAAAGGTTTCATTTACGGATATGCCATTGTCCCTTTCAAGATTAGCTGAACTCTGCAAAACCAAGTTTAAAACATACCGAAAAATTTGGGAAACTGAGCTCGCAACTCGTCATGGGTTATTGACCCCGGGGGATATTCTGAACACGACGGGGCATCAGACTCGAATATCCTCTCATCCTGCCACAACTTTTGATATATCTTTTCAGTCGACTGTAGGGTGTCTCTCTTCTCGGTCTGCACACCATCTATTAGCGGCCGTTGAAGGGCTCAGGAAAGGATACTACATTTTCAATTTTCATGGTACCGTGAGAACTGTGGTTTGGATCCATAGTCTCGGCCTGTTCCGGGCGTATGATGGGTGCGGTAGCTGCGTTGCGCTATTCGAATATTGGTGTTAGTTTAGTGAAGGTTTCGAGTCACATCTCGGAATAGATTTGGAGGGGCAGTCCGGACAAACTATTATCCGAACACACTGTTTTTTATCCATCAGAGCGACTCCTGTTTTGAAATTCTACTCACGACAATGAGGATGAGTGCAGTAGGACTTCGTGGCTTCACATCGTCTTTATCCCTCATTGCTATCTTCTCAGTTGGCTCCACAATCGGATTGAATAGTAGCATCTGGTTGATTAGGCTTCTAACACGCCGCAGGAGATGCACTTGCTCCAATCCGCTGCCACCCAGTTCAGTATCTAGGTCCAAGTCCGACTCAAGATTCAAGTTCTAAATTTAAATCTAGGATTGAGCTTGTGCATTAATGTCGGTGTAGCAACCGATTTGGGATATTCTTTAGATTAGTGGCCATGGTCAACATATTATATAGTAATAAGTAACTTTAGGAATATTCAAGCTCTTACTGTGTGGGCGAGGAGGAAGCTGTAGGAACCGGACGGGGTGGAAGCAGAAAGCAAGGTCTGAAACATGAAGTAGGTACCTACCTAGCAGAGACCTTTCCTCTCTAAATGCACTGCTAAACGGAACGCTCACCCTGCCTACCCAAAATCAAACCCTAAAGTGGACGTAACGCTCGTCTCATTATAATAGTCTATCTCTATTCGATTGCATGCCGCACAGCCAGAAGCATGACAGGCTCCCAAAGAGTTTGGACCTTAATAAATCTCATCGAAGCTCTTCCTCTCGGCCTCCTTCAACTTCTCGATATCTACCTGGCTTGCCATCGCTTCTCTGTCCGCGACATCGGATTCCTCTTCCGGCTCCTCAACCACCATATCACCCTTCAGGGCCTCCCTCAGAATGGGTCTTTCATCACCCTTGGCACTGTGACTTCTACGGCCATCGTCACTAGTAACATCGTCGCCGTCACCCAAGGCATCGGCTCGGGCTCCGGATCCCATACCACTTGCAGCTTTCCATTCAGCCTCACTCATACGTCGCGTGATAGATTTACGTTCTTTAGACTGCGTGCGCTGCCTCGAGTTGGCTCTTTGTCGTAGTTTACTCGCTCCGGCAGAATAGCTTCCGGTTCCTGCTTTCAGTTGTTGGTTCATCCCAGGAAAATAATCGGAATCGTCCGACATCCCTTCGCCCGATACACCCGTACCAGGACGCAAATGACGCAGTATGGCTGTGGCTCTGGGTGCGGTGTGTTGGTTTGTACGGGGGATTGTAGGAGCACCTTCTTCAGCGTCACTACTAGCCTCTTCATCCGAGCACGTCGATGCATCATTCGAGGCGTCGTTTGGAGAAGCAGGCGTTTCTGCCAACGCTTTTGTGGCTGAGGTGGCTTTACGCTTGGGAGGACTAGGTTCGCCAATAGCTGGCGTGTGGTCTGCTTCTTGGGATGCAATGGGGTGGTCCTCCTTCTCTCCATCAAGTTTTGCCGTGGGCATAGCTGGCCCTCCCAGCCCGCCTCCAACGAAATCAGCTGTATTCTGACGACGAGCTTTGCGCGGCCATGGAACTTTATCATGGTTACACCCATTGGCGCAACCACCCCAACGTCTTACCGGAATGGTGGGGGAGGCCGTGTAAGGAGGTGGAGGGACAGCTTTACTTGGGCTGGCGGTTGTAGCCGAACTGGCACTATTTGTTTGGAGAGCAGCGGCGCGTCGTTTCAATTCGGACCATGTGCGAAGCTCATTTTGGAGAATGTACTTCCTGTTGGATGGATTCTGCTTCATGATAATAAATTCGCAGTGGTTAATGTTACGGAGATCTTCGAAGTATTCGACCGACCAGTGGTACCTATACAATCATTAGTATAACATGTTCTAGAGCAGCTTTGCATATGTTCCCTCTCCTGGAAGTTTGACGATCGCTCACCATTTCATCAGGAATACTCGAGTCATCAGCCCATGGGTGACAAGCACACTAACACTGGGAAAATCCTCTTCGCCAAACTGTCTCCATAGACTCTCATTGAAGCCACTTATCCGATCATACGCATCCGCAGCACTCTCACCGTTCGGGATCCTGTAGAAAAAATGTCCATAGTCGGCCCTCTCCTGCCACATTCTCTCCATTTCCGCCGAGCATGGCTGGAAGTTTCCAAAGTCTTGTTCTCGTAGTCTTGGCTCTTCAAACACTTTTATTTTATGGCGAGGAAAGGGCGAAGGTGTAGGATCGTCGGACGTCAATGAGCGGAGGATGCCCTCAGTGGTCTCACGAGTTCGGCGGTAAGGAGATGTGAAGAATTGTAGTGTATCGTCTGGTTTTAGCAAGGATCGGAGACGACGGCCTGCCTCTTCTGCCTGTGAGAAAGTTAGCCAACTGATCTTAAACGTAGCCCCACCTCGTCAAAGTAGATCACGTTCATTCAAGCATGGTATCTTTAGGAGCAAGAGAGGTGAAAGCCATACCTGATTCCAGCCATCGGCTGTTAACTTGACCCTATGATCGGGTATAAACTGGTGAATGTCTCTATTCTTGTTTCCCTCCGATTGCGCATGTCGCACCAGAATAATCATCTATCATCACGGTTGGCAATTGGATTGGAAATGGATCAACGGAAGCAGAACTTACCCGAGGTTTTCCCATGGTAAGATTTTTATGACTCAAAGTTGAGAAAGGTTTCCTGTAGTTTGGCTATGGAAAACGCAAGATACTCGAAGAGCGAGGAGGGGTTTACAGGAAGAGGGGAGTCTGAAGCGTGAAACAATGTTTGGAGTAGCGTAGATCTGAGGGCGATTTCGGTTGTGCTTCTGGCCGCTGCAGTCCGCCGGAACATTTTGATAGGCTTGGCCCTGCAGGCATGTTGCCATCTTTCCGACCTCGAATTGACCTCAGAAAACTTCACCACTTGGCATACGCCCTCATCACTCGTCGCCCACAAGCCCATTCTTAATAGACCTCATCAAGCAATACGGCGACGTCACACTTTGCTACCTGCTGAGAACCATTACTTTTCCTCTGCTCCGCCCAGAGCCTTCTACGCTTACCAACACCTTACCCGCAACCTGCACACCCGCCATGTCTGAACCCATTCCGGAATCGATACCCACATCAGCAGACCCGCGCTCAAAACGACCTACCAAGAAACGCGCTCTGACCCCCCGCTCCGCCCAGTCCGCACAAGTCGAAGCCCTCTTCGCGAAACCCGACCGCGACATCCAGCTCCCTGCCGGTCCTAAGTCCAAATCACTCGCGCCTCCCCCAGAAATTGTCGCAAATGTGCAAGGAAGCAGCGCTGGTGCGGGAAGCGGGGAGTTTCACGTGTACAAAGCGAGTCGGAGGCGGGAGTATGAGCGGTTGCGGATGATGGATGAGGAGGTGAAGAAGGAGGAAGCAGAGAAGATGTTCCTAGAGAAGAAGGAGGAGTTGGAAAGGAAGGACAAGGAGAAGACGGAGAAGAATAAGGCGAGGAGGGAGAAGGCGAAACAGAGGAAGGCTAAAAAAGCCAAGGGAGAGAAGATGGATACCGACGATAATGAGAAGGAGACGGCTACGAAGATCAAGAAGCCAGGTCCGAATCCAGGAATAAGGATTGATGAAGATGAAGGAGAGAATGGGACTGTGACAAATGGAGATGGCGAGATCAAAAATTCAGATGAGATCGGTCTCGTCATTCATGATGATGATTGAGTGCAATGCGCCAGTCTACGTGCACGTAGATGGAGCCAGTCATGGCTCTTATGAGACCTTTCCCCTACTACCCTAGATCAGGTATATGCGAAAGACAGGATAATAGTAAGCCCTCACGGTATGTCAATCCATCCAAAGGATAGTGGAGACTAGATCGCGTGGTATGTGGTGACAACTCTAAAATGCACAGGTATACACGGCGGTCACCATTATTCTCTCTCATTTCGATCGTTCAATTGTTCAAGACAGAATGAATGTGAAAGGCGAATGTCACTGGTTAATTGGCAATCCACAAGTTGTATTGCGACCAAGTGCTGAAAGGCTTTGCGACTGAGATCTTTCCGCGTGTTGCGAAGACTCATTCGACTTCATAGTATGTCCACCCTGCTAGGTAACTGATATCTGATTCAAGCAATCCTTAATGTCACAGTGACACCATTGAAAGCCGCCTGCTTGGTATCTAGTGTGTTGTCAAGTCAAAAGAAAGTACCATAGGTATTCATAACACCCCTACGAGAGTTGCACAATGGGTGTCATTATTCGTCATACTATGAACCCTTTTGCCGGTACAAGTCTGAAAGGTCCTATTCCATATACTGTTTTCTGACTAACCTTAAGGATGTTAACTTGCTTTTATGCTCCTCCCATAGTCTAAATTAGCTGTGTAGGCTGGTGGTAAAGAAAATAGTAGATGCAGACCCATAGTCCGGAACGACAAATTCTGACACCCGTGTGGTGTACCTTGCCAACTTTAGATTAGTATGGCTGATGTTGTTGTCCATGATTGCTCCTTAAAAGGCCCCACTGAAAGTAGAAGAGGAGGTCTGAAGAAGGGAGGATGTGAAGTTGAAAGGCCGAGGTCAGAAACTAGCGCGGAGTGCTGGTATTAATGAAGTTCAGATGAAGGTGAAACTCGAGGGTGAAATTATTTCACCAGTCTCATTTGACCGGAAGAGATGGAGTATTTCTTTCCGCGTTGAACCTCACACCCACAATCCATAAAGTCTACCACCTCTTGACTTTCTAACACTGATTTCGTCCAAGCTATACAACATGACCAAACCAAATTGCCCTCACCTGCCGGTCGAACTCTGGGGTCGCATTCTCGAACTCGTACCTGATACCTATCTTCTATGGACAGCCTGTCGACGAGTGTCACAAACCTTTCGAAACGAAGTTGATCGAGTCCTTGTCAGTCAATGCCGCATTAAAGACATTTGCATTCACCTCAAAGCTGACGGTCCACTGGATCGGGACATTCTTTGCGGACTAGACCTTAAGTTTCATCGATTCTCCGAAGATGGAGCCCGAGCTTACTTCAAATGCCACAATGATTGTGAAGCGCCAAAATCGGAGGATTGCACTCCGACATGGAAGTCCCTTTGGGAAAAATCTCAATGGGGCTCTTACCTGCCTAATCCCATTCACTACAAAAGTGGTCAAAAACCAAACGAAAAACCCAACGGGCTCTACAGTATCGGAGACAAAGGATCAATGACCTCAACGAACGATACGGAACTTCCAGGCCTCAAAGCCTATGGCGAGGAACTCGAGATTTCATTCTATTGGCGAGAGATGCTCAACCTCTACTACCGGGAGGAGGAGTATGTGGCACGAATGAAAGCAAGGAATCCTCCCGTGGAAGATGTTCTCGAAGAGCCTTGGGCATTCCCGGATCATGCGAACACTTCTTCGATGTGGCGACAGGGTAAGCAATACGACGGCTATCGACTTCAGGCACGTAAAGCTCGTATTCGAAATTGGTACAAAGAGTATCACGACTTCGACATCAACTTTGACGATGATGGATTGGCACAAATTTTGAAGAAGCGTGTCGAGGAGTTGAGAGAGACTACGCTCTACTAGTGGGCCCAACTTTTCGGGAATCGGCATGAAAACGAAACTCATTCCATTTTCAAGGCTTGGTTTCCCTTAATATTTGACATCCCAAGAGCAGTGCTATGTACTATGGGGGGCTCTCCAGGTATGCTCGTATTCCGAGATCTGGTGGCACTCATTAAGCATGATGACTATGAGCATCGCTAGGAAGGGCAGGCTCGAGTGAAGTTATGGAGGCGGAACCGTTTTGTGGTCTTCCTTGATTTCAATGGTAAATAGAGAATACATCTGGCATCCAGGCATTTGCCGTGACCTTACCTCGTGACTCAGGTCAAAAGTACCACTCTTAATGATCGGACTCCGTCTCAATCCAATGACACGCATCTTCGGTTAGGAGTCTTTGGGAATAAGTTTTAAAAACGTGGCCTAACTACAGGGGCGTAAGATAGTTTAAATCTACAACACTAACATCCAGATCGCTAGGCCATTATGTTCCCGTGTTTCGCATGGGTGAAGGAAAGCCTGTCTAGTCTTCGCATGAAGTCTGATTAGTCTTGGGGTACATGAGGAATAGAACATACCCAGTTGAAGGCGTGCTCAGCTATTTCATAATCCATCAACCTGATAGAGTATACACTACCCAATTATCGACATCAATACCAGGCTCGAATCACCTCCCCATAGCCGCTTCGCTCCATCAATATGTATAAGCTATTCGTTCCGCATTCTCTCCAGTCGCAATCGCCTGGGGGTTTTTTTTCGTTCACGAGATGTACCAGCCAAAATCTCGTATGCAGCGTCTGCAAATCAATGATCCGCCATGTTATAGCATGACAGGGAGGTTAATTGGCCATGGTTGTTGAATGAACGTCGGTTGTAGAGAGTAGAATAAAGAGTAAGAAGTAAGAACCATGTCGGTCTGGTTGCGGATGGTGGGTAGTTGTGCGCGATTGTCTTGATATAGCTAGTTGTCTCTTGTGCCTGGATTATGCACCCTTGCGATGCTTCTGATGTCTGACAAAGAATAAAGATGGGTTGAGGGATAATCTTGGTTGTTTAGATTTACTCGAGCGTGGAAACTTAGCGTTGCGTTTCTAGCGACGCGATCTGGCATTCTTAGTTGCACCCACGTCCCCACAGTGTTCCCATATAATAAATCACTGATATATAAATTCTTTCAAAAGTATCTTCAACATATTGATTTAAAATGCTATGTCCAACAACAATATCTCCAAAGCATTGTTGGTCTAGGTTTCTCCGGTGCTTGCACTCTCCTCCTCTTGCCCTCGTGGGGCCCAATGTAGCTTTTGGTTCTGCGGAGGGGGACGAACTCATAGAGACACCGCTGTTTCGGGAAAGAGGATATGTGTCATTGAAACCGGCCGAGCCATAGTGTTCGATTGCGATGCCAATGCAATCGATATCTTTGTGTATGAGATCCCCCTTATCGCCAACAACGCCTTCCTCTTTGGCCCAAGCTTCGGCCAGCTCGTCTTCTGAATTCCCCCATGCTGCCCCTACTGTCAGAGTTGTTTGCGGGACTGGTGTGATCAAACTCGTGTGAAGAGCGGGGTGTTAACGGGGGAGTGGTACAAGGATCGTCGACTCGTAGGTATTCGAGGTCATGGTGTTGAAGAATAGGTCGAGACTCGAGGGACGTCGGCGATGTGAGGAATTCGGGCGGTAAGTGGGTTTTTGCGGAGGAGAGGACGTGGTGGTGAGTGTATGGTTTCCTCTATCTGTGTGGATGCGACTTTATGATGTGGTAGCAATTTAGTAAAGCAAGAAAGCTGTGCATTTCCCAGACATAGAACTCCGACTACTCATTCATGGCCTCCGGATGATCTGCGTTGGCACCTCGAGGTGCGAATTGCGAGTTGTGGAGGTGATCCTTCATCCCAGTTGATTCCTTGAAAGTGTAGGTTCACTCAAAAGATACGGGACAATTGAGACAATCATCTAGAACACTGTTCTTCGAGTATTTTAATCGCCCTTTCACTTTCCAGCTTAGCTCATAGAAGGTTCGCCATGGAATTAATTTTTAATGATGACCAGGCTGGCAAGCTGCGTTTTGGGGATTACGAGGTGGGTGAATGTGTACATCTGAGTTTAGAACAAATGTTGGTGGAGAAGAGAGAAGAGTAGATGATCAAAATGAATATCCCCCTCACCGTCGGATTTAGGTGTTCAAAATTCGTAGATCACCCCAACATACTTTTAATTATGCTCTAGCACAACTATAACTTACCAATAAGTTATAAAATTAATTAAGTAGATAGTTTTAAATCTAAATATTTTATATATAAAGTTTTATTTATTTTTATAATTAAATAAAGGCTCTTTATTGTTCTTAAGTTAAAGGTAAATAAGAAGTTTACTTAGGTCGCTTATTTGAAGCTAAACCAAATCGAACACCTCGACGGTGAGAGGGATATGTGAAAAGAGAACAAACAAAATCATACACCTTGGGTTGCAGAGGCGACGGATGCTTAGAATTGGGGATCGACGTGAGCAGTGTAGAAATTGTGTAACGGAAATTCGGGGTTGCTTTCTTGGCAGCGACACGGTCTAAGTTTAGCGTAAATCTAGTGATTTCTGGAGTATATATATATAATAGTGCACAATAATCCTCAATCAGCATTACAGCATTGTTAGTTCAGTGGTAGAATATTTGCCTTCCAAACGTTTGGATCTTCCCAACGTCGATAGCAAATGGGTACGTCGCACGATATCAGAGTTTAAGAATCTTGCTAACAAACAACAGCTCGGGTTCGATTCCCGGACAATGCAAAATGGTTTTTTTTGCACTCGTACTTGATATGGCCGCCGAATCTCATGTGCGACAATTATTTTGGGACTGGCTCAACTGGGACCGGAAATTGTACAAGACATTGCTCGAAGCAAGCAATTTTAGGATCTTAGTGATGTCCGGGCCAACAGCCGAAGAGAGGATCCTGAAAGTATTTAGGATCGAGCTCCAGGATTTGATTTTAAACTGTATTTCGGCTTGTGGTGACAGCCGCATTGATAAACGTTTATATCCGATCTTCAGTACTTCCGATGGGAGAAGACCTCGGAGACATTGAACACGCTGTAAAGATTAGCGGCACTTGAAATACGCCACATCATTACCAAACCTTGAAGACATCAGGCCTTTTCACCTCGAGTCCAGTTCAGCCACGACAACACTTGCCCGTCAAGCTGCGCAAGGAAAGCGAGGAGAATCAAAGATGACGGTAGAGACGCTTTCGCTAGGGCTACAGGTATGGCTCATTCGGAAGGGCTCTACAGACGTCGAAGACGTGAAGTAGCTAGAAGAGACTGCTGGGTCGCTTTCGCAATGACTGCTAATGTTACTGCAATGCCCTCGAGGCGCCCGGCAAACGATATTGAAGACATTTACCCCGTCTAAATCCATCTAATGGAGCAAAACACAAATACGATTCCTTTGACAAAGACACTTTCGAAGCAACCAAGCGCTACTGTGATAGGCTACTTGCTAAACATCAAGCAATGTTCGGTACGCAGAAGGATAATATAGTGACTGCGGAGATGGAGTCGCCCTTGGCTTCCACGCGTGGCCCCACGCCTCTAGGATTAGGCCACCATTTTCCTTCGTTATTACCCAACGGCCAGTCAAAGCTGACCCCTGCAAAGAACTCTCGCAAAGACTCGCAGATCACGCAAGTGAAGTGGAAAATGGAGAGTAAGAAATTTGAAGGCAAAAAGTACTCATTCATTGTGCCAAATGGTGCAACTAAATTGCATCTCAGACATATTTTAGTTAGGACATGCCGAATATCATTCCCAAATGATCGTGATACCGGAAACGATGGAGTGTTCATCATGATCGAGACAGGGGTCGAGACAGGCGATGACGGACTGTGCTGAGGTATGATGAGGTCGGTGAAGAGGGTGATGACCATCAACATTCAAGTTTGCGGTGTGCATGTATGGCTGCGATGTAGGAAAGGCAGTCACGCTCACAGGAAGTCTGTGTGTTGTCAGGTAAGATGACGGGTGACAAATGTAGATAGAATGGTTTTCATGAATGGAATGGGAAAGACCATCTCTTAGTTTGCCGTACCAGTTGTACGTGAAAACTACAGATATTAGCAAAGTTTCAACAAACGTGCTTTCATACCACAGATAAGAATGCGGAGACATCTCTTTCAACCGATGCAGTACCAGATCTCAGGTTCTCTTTAGAGAACACTCCACCCCATATTGTCATGTCTCACAAACTCAACCCCCAAGCCGAATCCTTTACTCCGCAGTCACTGGATAAGACATATCCCATACTGCCTAATGCTCAACTTGAGTCCACGCAAGGAGAATCCTCTGTCGCATCACCAAGTAAGGAGATACACGACTCTGCAAATCAACGCACTCAACGCACAGTTGAAGAAGAACGCCAATACCAGGCCACGCTCGATCGAGTTCTCTTCGACCAACCGTCTACATCCGATACGGAAAGACATACCTCTGTTATTCCTAACGGTGAATCAACATTATTGGATTCAGTACCTTCGTATCAGCAGCTTGTTGAAGGAGATGTCGAGGTTTCCGCCACTGAGCTGGGCAATGTTCCAAATGATTCTGCGACGGACTTCAACGCGGAGATTGCGAGACTATTGGCGGCTAAGGATAAGGCTAAGGACAAGGAATGTGAAGAGGAGAAGAAGAAGTTGATGGAAAAGATCGGAGAACTAGAAGATGAGGTGAAAAAGAAGCAAAAGCAGCTTGAGGATGTGACCGATAAGTTGGAGGCGCTCAAGCGTCGAGTTGACAATAAAATCGATCGTATTATTTCAGAAATCGATGTGAACATGGAGATCAATCGCGGTAGGTATAAGGGTCTATGAAGAGTAAATGGGGAAGAAGATGATGGGAGTTGTTGGAGTGGGTAGAGGTATCAATGATGACGAAGGTGTTGACTGGAGGAGGCAATAGGTCACGATGGGTGTCGTTATTTGTTGTACCGTGACCTCTTTTGACAATATAAGTCTAAAAGAATTTTGTTTTGTTTATCATTTTGCGACTAATCTTAAGGATAGGGATTTGCTTTTGTACTCTTTCCATAGTCTACTCAGTTTTGTAAGCTGGTAGTAAAGAAGTTGGTAGGGAAGACCCACTCTCCGAAAACGACAAAATATGATACCCCTTGTAGTACAAACTTGAGCAATATTCTTTCAAGCGATAATCATATTAACGGCGAAATTGTGCTTCTTCAAGATTGCGAAGCCATTGGAAGTGGATTCAAGAAGGGGACGAGGTTTGATGGTGTTCTTTCGCGTAGTCCACCTACCTATATCTAACCACTTGAGGTGGAGCATTACCAGTTGCAGAGTAAATTACCAATAAAACAGCATTTGCCACGCCGGCAGCCCACGCTTCCATCACCCACTACCCTGCCTCACGACTTGCATCTCACTTTCTTTTGAAAGTATTCCGCATCCGAACAAGCTTGATGGCGACTGAAACTCCCTCCAGCCTCCTTTTGTTGGCGGACGAGCTTCTTCTTGCAATCATCGAACAAATTGACTCAACGTCATCTCTATGTTCTCTCGCACGCGCCTGCTCACGTTTACAGGGCCTTGCTGAAGCATTCATCTACAAATCAGTTTTTGTCAGGACGGGAGATACTGCTCAAAGCTTACTCAAAGCTGTATTGGGGCGGCCGGAACGCCTTTGCTCCATCCATTCTCTGGCGGTTCGATACGTTTACGAGCATGAGGATGGAATCGAATGCTTGAACTGCGTCATGGAAGATTTACGAAATCTACGCCATCTCATTGTCGAGTCTCCATGTCCTAACAACAGCCCATGGAGGGGCAGAGAGATTGCTTGGCATAGCGAGTGTAGGGTTGACTATAATTCGCTGTTTATAGATGCTATAGGGAGTTTGTCCAAGAATCCTTTGGTGCTCCCAATGCTCCAATCTTGTAGGTGTCTTGATGACCAGATTAGGTGAACACACTGACTCTTAAACAGTAACGCTACATGCTCATGGTGATGAAAACGATAAATTTGGCTTCGGCCGCACTTCATTCGTGTTCCTTCATCCAACGCTCCGGCATCTCACCATATCTTGTGCCGATATTACGGACGACTTCTTCACTGTAGCGGCAAATGAGCTTAGAACGGTCGAATCAACGCCCTTGACTTCACTGACATTTGTCGAATGTAATATCTCACCATGGGCACTCGTCGCCATCATGAGCATTCCCAAGGCACTGGAGAGGGTTTCCATTGGCGAACGACTCTATGATTTCCACCCTTCTCCAACTGATCCGCTGGGAGACTATCCAAATGTTTTTATGTTGGCGCTTCAAAAGCAGCAGCATTCCCTCGAGTACATCAAACATGTTAAAAGTGTATTCAGGACCACAGATGTAGGCCCTCTGTCGGGCGATGTCCGACTCACTTCCTTCAGCAAGCTTCGAGTCCTGCATCTAGCGTTTAGTTCCGTTCTTCAGAACTATCTGGACTGGACGGACTCCTCGGATTCTGTGGATACTGTAATCCTAGAGTCTTTTTACGGACTTTTCACATCGACAATGCTGCAGGGCACACCCTTCGATGTAAAAAGCTTGGAATGGAATAGAATAAGAGAGCTCGCGCTCAACAACATTCCAAGAAGATGTGAGCTTGAGATAATTCTTACTCACATTAGCGGTTGCCTTAGTCTATCATATTTCCCGATGCTATACAACACACGCGAGCAACGGGACCAAGTCTATGCCATTGCGCAACCACTCGAGCAGCGAGGCTCACATCTCCGCATCTACGCCGAGTATTTCCCGCAAGCCACATACATTCCTCCATACCTCTACGGCGAGCAGGAACCACAGCAGGTGAAGGTATATGATTCAGAGAGGTTTTATCATTTCTACAATACCAACTACCAGGCCCAAGATGACGATAACTACGGAAAAGAGGAGAAGCATCTAGTCGACGATGGGAATGCAATACCTGGTGATTTCCAGTTTTAAACGAATGACCAAAGCTAAAATCCTTTCTCGGACTTGTAGCTCATGAACGAGTCATCGAGAGAACTTCGCGTGTGGAAAATTGCCGCTCGACTAACCGCCAAAGAGCACCTCACCAGCCTTTTTTTTTACCTTGTTTCCAACCTCCCATCTTATTACCAAACTCATCTTTCCCACTTCTCTCACCGCTCATCCGGGCTCCTCCTTGTCCGCCTTCGCCTCGGGGTCCCCATCTTTTCACTCCTCAGTGGAATTAGATCCTTTAGAAACATCTTCATAGAACCCCCCAGAGTCGTAAACATATTCGTTATCCATTTAGTCTCTCTTTCGAGTTCCTCGATACGTTCCTCGAGCTCTTCCACTCTTTGTCTCAAGGAGCTGTTCATCTCATCGTGGCATCCACTCTTTGCGTCCTTCCATTTCCGATTTCCTCGATAGTTGGGCTGCTGTTGGGGGTATGGCGCATCTTGAAAGTCTTCATAATAAGCGTTGTGGGGTTCGGCGTACTCGTTCATGGGTTGGAAGGGGATCATACTCGATTCTACGAGGTAGGCGTTTGGGTGGTACATCTTGCTTTGGGTTGGAAAAGGGAGGCAAGGGAAGAGATGGAGAGTGGTGCATTTTTAGAGAGGTTACATTAGTGCAATTGTTTGCTCGAACGCGGGTTTGATGTGTCACGCGTCTCGGTGATCGGGAAATACGCGTGATCTCTGCTCCTCATGTGCTAATGCTTCTTTGAAGGATTTGAGCAATCATGTTTCAGTATTCTCACTAACATATATCCGTCTACAGAAATACTGGTGTCACAATTTTTCGTTTCCCGAAGTTCGGTCTAGGTCTTCCAACTTCGTTACTATTAACCCACAAAGCCGATTTGGACTTGGGGAAAGGCAACAAAGCAAGTTTCGCTCCTCAAGGTAAATGGAAACTAGCCAATAAGACTTATCTTGACATTGATGAGACTTGTACAACCTATCTTGTCCTAGCCTAGCGCTCATCATGCTCTGGCTGGGGCAATAACCTTTTCGTCTACTCAGACTCTCCTTCATACCCCAGCATGTCACCATTAGACCTTTTCTACCCTCTATTATCCATCATCTTCCTTAAGTACACTTTCCGCTACACTAGCACTCAAAATTTCACCTTTCGCTTCCTGATCCCGTCTCCGTTTCGCAGTTTGATGGCGTCTATCAACGCCGAACCTATCCAGACGAACTTTTCTATGCCGACGAGTAGCACCTGAACCTCCTTTCTTACTCTGAGGCACTGTTTCAATGAGGAGATTGGTCGGCGTCCTGTAACTACCATTTACAAATGAGTTGTTGCTTGCAGGTAGCTTTGGTCTAGCAGCGTGCTGGAGATACGAGGAGGGCGAAAGTTGTTGAGATGCTTGGAAAGAGGTAGCTTCATTCTTGTTGAATGGGTACGGTACCGTATTCGGCATATTGCGTCCCATAACTGTCTCTTCCCTCGGCGGAACAGGAGGTAGCTTGTCTTCCGACCACAATTCCCTGAATCTGCTCTTCTTGGGCGAGATGGGGCGGGAATATCTGCTGAAGGGAGAAAGTTCCTCTTTGTTAAGTGAAGAGTGAATGTGGTAGTTAATGGCGTGACTAGCCTTTGCTGTTGGTGTTGGTGGCTGCTGCTGTATATGCCTTGACATATCACTCACATGAACTAATCCTTCCAGTCTCTCCTCCATATTTCTGGCGTCTTCATCGTCTCCCTTACTCTGCTTCATCAGATGCCCACGAGTCATTTTGGCGGAATCAGAGCTTACTTCTCCAGCCATCTTCTTGGGATCTGCAGCAGTAAAGTTGGGACCACTGTGATATGAGCGAGATGAAAACATATGCCGCGCCTTGAGTTCTCCACCCAGAAGCCCAGGGTATTCCGGAAGTGAGGAGTTTACGCCCGGGGACACGGTAAGAGCTGGTTCTATTCTAGAATTATCGGCTTCTTGAATCCCCGTATAGACTTTGTTAGCGCGCCATGTTGCATGAAAGTGCCGTTCACGAAGTTCCTGGATTCTCTCTATCTCTCGAGACTCTTCCGATCTTGAGGATAGTAGTGTCTGTGTCGAAGATAGCGGATGAGGGGCTTTGAAGTTGGGATATGGCTTCCTCATCATAGCATTTGCTGGAAAGAAAGTCGGGTGCTGGGAAGGTTGCGGGCCGGGGGGCGAACCGTCTTCGTTCATGTTTTGAGAATTGGGTTGTAGTTGTAGCCCAGTTCGGCGGTTGGCAACGACAAATTTATGAAGTATTTGTGGCGTTTGGTACTCTCTATGCTCTTTAAAGGCCTTGCTACCCGGACTGCGCAGGTGAATAGCTCAGGACTAAATCCTTCGAAGAAGTTCTACCTGTGACCTCCGTTCACTTTCACGTGACATCCACGGAGCTTCTCCATTCCAAAATTCTCTGCGTGTGTTTGGATAATATCTCATCTATCCAGAGGATTGGAGCTACTGTCGCCACTACAGAAGAGAGAAGAAAGCTCAGCGGCTCCGGGAAAGAAGTTACAAGATAAACGGGGTTGAATTAGTCTTGAGGGAACATACATTCAGGGATAAGGTAATGATATATTTCCCATTTTCTAACATGCCGAATCAGACAAATAAGCTCCTGACACCAGGAACTATTCTCCAAGCTGAAGCATACTTCAACCGAATCTCTGATGGCAACTGAAAAAGCCCAGCTATACATACCATCTGCATACTAAGGTATAGATATCCCCCTGTATTGTACCGTATCCTTATACACCTCTAATAATCCACTAACGATGTCTTTGATCCATACCATCTTACCACCCAGTTATCCAACAGCTTAGAACCCTCTCACCTCCATCCCCTACCCCTACCCCTACCCCTTCCACCCCTCCCAACACTCCTCCCCCTCCC
>AJFK01001059.1:0-19585 GCA_000467715.1 Hysterium pulicare CBS 123377
GAATGTCTCGGATTGAGCTCGTCGTGCTGAGACTAGTGTCGATCTAGAAGAAGATGCAGGAGAAGCCAAGCACCTGGTCGCAAAGCCACAAGCAGGTTGTATGTGTGCTCTGTTCGCTCGCGCAAAGATTGTTACGCCACGAACAGCAGAAGAAGTCGGCCTCATGGTCTGGTATTTGAAGGATGTACCTCGGGAAGGCGAGAACAGCACGAAAATGCCCCAAGAAAACCCGCGGCCGTATTCCGTGCTGCAAGCTCCGGCGGTACTTCACCACGGCAGGGACTTGGGTGGGTTCGTCTGATACGCCGGCCTGCAGGCAATGAGTCGTTTGGCGGGGTAATGAATTCCGCGTGCGAAAAGATGGGATCTGGATGTGAAAGGGTGGAATGAGGCCGTTGCGTTGGCTATATACACAATACACAGCAATGCCTGGAGAGTTCGACGAAGAAGAGACGGCTAATACCCCACAGAGGTGCAAATTGCTTGATGAAATAACATGTTGCTGTTGCAAATTCCGTCACGCGACTGCACATCTGCGGCAAATGCGTGCCCCACGTCAACCTGTCTTTGGCAACGTCTGGGAGGGCTTTGCTCCGAGCTTCTGGGGGAACGGGCCATTTGTGTCGTGCACATTGTCATGCATGTCAAACCTCACAGTCGGGATACCACCACCTTAAATATGCTGGTCAGGACGGGCAGAGGGAACGTTTGACAGATCCGCTTCCGAGGGACGGGGGAATGGCAGCATCTTCCATGAAACTCTTTCCTGTGAAGATGACTCCCAGCTGAAGCTTCAAAAGTCTATCTTTTATCCAATACGCCGAACCACCTCTATCAATTAGGAACCGCAGTCGGCTTCACAGTACAAGAAGACGCAGTCTCACTCGGCCCAGGAGGAGGCCTCTCCCTTTCTCCAGACACTCTCTCCGCCTCCACAAAAGCCGTAATCACCCCTCCAGTCTGCAAATCAAATGCCCGATGCCCAATGGCGTCTAGAATACTAGCAATGGCACCAGAGTGACTTGTAAGGGAGATGAAAGTCTTCCCGTCATTCATGAAGATATCATCAAGTAGCTCTAGCATACGGTACTTCCGCGCTGACCTAGGTTCACGGAGATCGGCCGTCCATAGTGGATCATCTTCAGCGAAGTTAGGCTCGAGAGTGATTGAGGAGAAGGTCTGACGGATCTGGGAAGCGGAGCTTCTACGGTCACAGGTGTGGATGCCGATTGCTTCACGCAGTAACTGTATAGATTAGAATGATTGACAACAGTGTAGCTGACGAACATACCTCTTTTACGACCGGTTCGTACGGTGCACTCTGCGGTAACTTCAACCCCTGGAATGTGATGTCTGCCGTCTCTATAGCCCTGGCGAGAGGGCTCACATAGTAGGACTCGGGTGGTGGAATAGCACCTCCTTCTTCTGGCAGATGAGATTTCCAGAACTCGTAGACCTCTCTGGCTTGACCTTCTCCAAGGTCCGTGAGGTTCGCATCGGCCCATGTGATGCCGTCTGCACCCTCTAATTTAGACCAGTAGCACTAAGCCCATTAACGACTACGATCAATATCAGAGGCGCTCCTTGGATCTACTCACATCCCAAGCAGCAGTCCCATACTTGGTCTCTGCAACATTATGCCATCCCTGACCATGGCGACCCATGAAAAGCACCTTGAATTCAGAGTTTCCTTCACTTTCCAAGTTCAGATGCCGTACATAATTCATGAATCGCTGCCACTGAGTCCTTTCGCCGTTAGGGTCATAATCGTGATCCGTTTCATAGCTGCGGTCGATGAGACCGAAGTTCTGCTTCTTCTCCATGCGACCGTTAGCAGTTTGATCTCGACCTTGCCATCGAGAAGCATACAAAATCAAATTTGGTTGAGTTAGTGTCGTCCTCGGATTGCAAGAAGTAGCCTTTGACGGTGGAGTATTTGGTATGCGACGATTGCGGAGCGTCCGGGACGCCCAGATTTGAGGCGCCGCGCATGATTGTGAATAACCCAAGAACTGTGACAACGAAAAGAATAGGTCTGCATTAAATGAGATATAAGTACAAATGAGCTTCAAAGAATTTGAAATGGTTGCAAGATTGACCAGTGAGCTTACAGCGTTCTATTAATACCACAACGTCGCGGACGTAGATTCAAAGGCATTCTGAAAGTTCATTGTTTATATGGACCATAGACGCCGTAGGCAAATAATCGATGCCGCACATCTTGTTTGTTGGTGAGTTGATATTGCAATAGTGGCGTTGATGTCAAGAGTTCAAATCTCGAGCAGTCGATCGTCAGCCCCACATTGCAGAGAGTCCAACCAATTAGGTATCAACGTCAATCTTAAATCCATTTTCAGCTTTTCCTCATGTTGTTATAGCTATACCAGAAAGATTTTACATTGCTCTATTAGAACCATGAATGCCTTTTATGCCGATGGTGATGATTTCTACCACAGCATGAAGTCAAAGTACCCGGCCAACCCAGACCAACCAACGAACGCCTTTACATGCTTCAAAGATCGAAGTTCTACAGATTTGCTTGCTCCCTCTCTACTTCGTACATGAAGTCGAAGTACGGTTTGTCAAACTGGTGGACCCGAACATAACCGTCCTCGCCTCCGCTGCAGTATCCAAGGCCTTGTGGGTGGACGCTGAATGAGTCAGTATTGCAGATTCTTGAACTGAAGCATATGTGAGACTCACGCAACGTAGTTGAGGGGGCCAAAGTGTCCTCGCACCCTTCCAATCTCCTCACAGAAGATCTTGTGCCAGAAGCGCGCCTCGAACTTTCCTTGGCGTGCGCTAGTCGTTGTTACATCCATTGCGGCTTGACCACCACCAAGAATTACATAGTCTTTTACTGGGGTGATGGCTGCGCTATTGAGTGGAGTGTCGGTTGCATACGATTTTAGGACCTCAAGGTCATTAGTGGTGATAAGCTATACAAGGCATTAGCGCGTAAGACATTATGAGTCCATTATTGGAGCGCACCTTCGCCGTTTTGTCTTTAGATGCAGTGATGAAATATGTTCGGTCTGGTGCCCATTGGAGATCGGTGACTATCGTGTATATCAGCCTTAGTCCTCGAGAAATTTTCGAAGCCAGCGTACCTAATGCATCAGGTTCGTGTGCCTGGACATTGTAGAGCAACTCTCCTGTCGTCGCGTCGTACTGTGAGACTGTGCCATCTTCGTGACCCGCAATAATGTATCTAGCCAAATAACTGAACCCAGCAACCGTTGCTTTGCTCTCGTCACAAACAATGCGCAGACTTTGTTCATCCGTTTGTTCCGCTGTTGGGTCCGGATTGATCTCGTAGACAACAATTGTGCCAAGGTGTCCCGATCGCTTCTCTGTTATGCCTAGAAGTTGCCTTCCGTCTGGAGAGAATTCGACTCGCTTGATACTTGTCTGGAAGTCCCAGGTCTTGAGCAGCTTCCCGGACTTGACTTCCCATAACCGCATGGTGTTATCCGCGCCGCCTGTCGCGAGAAGTGTGGAGGTAGGATCGACGTCGACAGTCCATAGGGCACCTTGATGTCCGTGATATGCTTTGAGACAGTGTCAGCGATATTGAATCCGGGAGCAGGTGGCATTTTGTGATCGCAGATGGATGTAGACTTACTGCCTAACCGTTCGCCGTTGTGAGAAACTAAGAGATTGTGAGCGAGCTTCTTTCAAAGTGTGATCAAGGAAACAAGAACATACACCAAGCGCACTATGGGATTATTAGTATGGGTATCCACTTGTTGGGTTTCTTTAACTTACAACAACATGGTCCTTTGAGACTGAGAAGATGATGTCTCCATCGGAATTGTATTTGACCTGAGTCAAAGCTCTTTCGTGTCCAGAAAGTAGGATGGGCCTCATATTGACCTGGATGCGTGTTTGTGATGTGTGGAGTAATGGAGGGGAGGTAACTCCGAAATTTCGAGGCGGGCGACTTGTGATATCGATTATCCCGCCGCCTTTGGTGTCGAAGTGGGATTTTGGCGGCCTAACCAATTTAGGCTCTAGCGCAGTGACTCATTCCGGCGACTCACCTGTATCTCTTCACTTCACACCTCACTTCCCATATTGCGGACACAGCATTGAATTAATGTCCCAGTCACCAGATTGAGATGACCCAAAAGCTGTAGTGACCATCGTCACGAACAGAAACACCTCGCCTCTCTGTTGCGACGACATAGAAAACGCCCTACTTTGTCCTTTGAGCGAGTGATTTCCCATGAATAGGTAATGCTTTGAGAACCAAATCCAACATCTGGGGCAATTACTAGTTGCAATCGCTTAAGACCTCGAGAACACTCCAATGAGGCTGTTCACTGTCTCGCTGTTGTGGGCGAACATGAGTGTCAGTAACGGTGAGGAAGTAGAGACCAACTGCCTCATTCAGTTTACGTGACCCACCGCCTGTCTTCACTCTTTACTACTTCCCTCAAGTTCTTAATTCACGCAGCTGTAAGCTGATTGTGTAGTATCATTCGAAAAGCATCATTAAAAACCCCTCTGGCCTTTCAATCTCATGTCCGCATCACCAGCCCTCAGGTCAATTCACACCCTCCACCATTCACCGTGGTCAGCCCATTCTCAGGTCTCGGCAGTTGAGCACCGCATGACGACATACGTAATCTTGTTTACCACATTTCTACAATCCTCACATTCCCTTCTCCATCGACGTCTCATCCAGTGCTCCCCACTGAAGGCGAAAGAATGGCATCTGCTGCTCTAGCGCAGCTTCACCAGCTGGAGCATCTACCGAAAGATCAGTATTTCTTCGCCTTTGGTCCCGGAAACCGATTCCTTTACGGCACTCCGGAAGGTTATGCAGCGTAAGAGGTCCTATCTTCTCAGAACGAAAAACATGCTAATGACTACCCAGCAATGATCTTCCCTCCGTGATCCTTAACGATATCGCGTTGGGAGAGATTCAAAAGATTACTTGGGCTTCTTTCGGAGACAGGCCAGAGTCCTGGTTCATTGCTTACGAGATCCATAGTCAACATATTTACCGTAAACTCAAATCATCTGATTAACCTCTGTTTCCCCCACTGATATTGTGACAGGTTGGGGTAAAGATCTGCCTTCAAGCTTGCTCCAATACCTCGAGTATCTCTTCCCAAAATCAAGCAGTCGCGGCCCTCATTTTGTGCGGGTTGTATTAGGCGCTCAAGATAGTTATGTCGCTTGGACAAACACAACCTTCAATTATGACAATATTCCACTTAGTCTAAGAGCGGTCTTGAGAGATTGGAGCCACCAGAGCGGTATGCGCTCAAATGGAACGTGGAAGAAAAACCCGCCTGAGACGATCACTTGGGCCAATGACGGCACGTTCATCGTATGCGCTTACGTTCGAGACGAATTGGACGTCGCGGAGCGTGAATGGTATTTTGAGAATCTTTACATCAAGGAGGGCTTTGCGTCAGTGTGGGGAATGGACGCATTCAGACTTGACGCCCTACGCTCTGACGACCCCATTTTCTCTGACCTAGCAGTAAGTGCATGCACTGGAATCGTGTGCATCATACAGTCTTCTTCGCTACCCTGCATACACATTATTCATTGAAGAGAGCGGGTTGATTGGAACCGAACTAAAACTTGCACAGCATGCGACGCTGAACCCTCATGCTATGTGTCACCCCGAATACGTATTCATTAAGAAAGCGAATCCACACAGAGGCTCGCTCGATTATAGTACCTTCGTTGCAATGTCTCAACGAGAGAAAGCTAAAGATGGGGAAGAAATCCAGCAGAGTACACAAGAGACAAGGCAGACGGAGCATGAAGTGAAAAGACAGGAACCGCAACAAGAGAAGGAGCAAGGGAAGAAAGCTTCTCGAGTGTACACATACATGATGGCTCGCGCCAAACAGAATGGTAGACCGCATGCTGATGATACCCGAGAGCTCAATTTGCATGCCGGGGAATGGCTCACGATCTTAGAAGAAAAAGGCGAATGGTGGTATATTGCCGAAAATGAGAGAGGAGGGAGAGGATGGGTCCCTAAGGCATGGGTCCAGGTCTTCTCAGACCTCAAAATCCGACCATCAGCGGCATACCAGACTTGGAAAGACAAGGTCAACGTTGCTTTCCGAGAGGGCTCTCTCGCAGAGTTTCCAGCAATGCCTGCCATGGGCATTTGCGAAGAAAAGGATTGCGCCACATCAAAACAGGATCCCCAAGGCATTGGCTTGTGTCGTCATGATGTTGAGCAGCTGCTTCGTGGCTCGAAAACATACTCGTATGATTTCTTGAAAGAGGAGAGAATCAACTGGCATCCGGACAAATTTGCACGACTCTGTCGTGAGGACTGTAGAGACGCTCTCAAAAAGAAGGCCGAAGTCCTGTTCGTCATGATTGGTATGCTCATGGATCAAGCAAAGAAGCTCGAAGGACGCCTTTGAAGCGCAGAACTGTGTAGCGATCGCGCTTCAAGTATGTCTGTGATCGACGTATTTCCAATCCTGTGTCACCAGAAGCCGCGCTTTTCTTGATGTCAACCAAGGGCGAATGGCGGATTCGACGTACCATGTTTTGTCCACGATGTGTATAGGCCCAACTAAACAAATCCAAATATTGGGATACTTCACAATTCAACCATGAATTCAAGATTGCTCTCTGTGTCCTTCCTTAGCTCTATTGGATCTACTACAAGTTAGATATTAACATACGTTGTAAGGCTACATAGGCACTTTTCCATCTCGCGAAGACTTTGGTCCCATTCCTTGACCCCTGAAATAGCAACGTAATCCATTGCATATTAAAAGCAAAGGTCGACCCACGGAGGGCAATTTTTGGCGACGGCATCTAGGCCAGCATTGCCGATACATTGAGCAACATGTCATTCTAGGTCTCAGCCTAGGAACTTTGCAAAGGGATGGCTTGAGTCAAGAAAAACGGTGCAAAATGCCCGCAGAGCCTCCGACAATTCTTCCAAGCCGTCGATTCAGTCGTTCAACACTGCTGGCTTGGCCCCCATGATGATGCGGATCAGCTTTTCACCGTGTTCGCTGCTGCGTACCCCGCCGTCATTCTTTTCTGCGCCAAAATATTCTCTGACTCGACGATCGACTCGAGCAACAACCCGCCGTCTTTTTCCCTCCGACACGCGACAATTCTCAAGCAGTCCGCTCAGTATGACTGCGACTAAGATTGACGGTACGGCCATTGCGAGGAGTATACGGGAGAGGTTGGGTGCCGAGATCAAGAGGAAGCGGGAGACAAATCCTAGGTACAAGCCGTCCTTAAAAATTGTGCAAGGTAAGATCGCACTCTTCATGACAATTGTATAGAGAAACTGACGTTGTCGAATAGTTGGCGGCCGATCAGATTCTAGTGAGCTTATTTACCCTTTTGCATCACATTGAACACCTCAATTGACTCCCCCAGCTACCTATGTGCGCATGAAGCTGAAGGCCGCGGAAGAGGTGAACAAAATAATTCAAATACGTCTACCCCTGTGCTGACACCATACTCTGCAGGCCAACATTGAATGCGAACTCGTACACCTTCCCGAAGACGTCTCCGAACCCGAACTCCTCCAATGCATCACGCAGTTCAACAATGACCCCTCCATCCACGGCATACTAGTCCAACTTCCACTCCCCCCACATATCTCGGAACATGCTATAACCTCTGCGGTTGCGGAAGAGAAAGATGTGGATGGATTTGGCATATCAAATATTGGAGAGTTGGCTAAGCGGGGTGGTCATCCACTCTTCACCCCATGCACGCCGAAAGGTGTCATGGTGCTATTGCAGGAGAGCGGAGTAGATCCAAAAGGAAAGGATGCAGTGGTTCTGGGAAGGAGTGATATTGTGGGTAGTCCAGTCAGCTATTTACTGAAGAATGCAGATGCGACGGTTACGGTATGCCATTCTAGGACCGCCAACCTGCCAGAGATTGTCAAGCAAGCAGATATTGTCGTAGCAGCTATCGGACAAGCAGCATTCGTTCAGGGCGAATGGTTGAAACCGGGGGCTGTGGTCATTGATGTTGGTACAAATTACATTCCGGACTCAACGAAGAAGTCAGGCCAGCGATTAGTAGGTGATGTAGACTTTGGCTCCGCAGTCGAGGTTGCATCTCAAATCACCCCAGTGCCGGGCGGAGTTGGCCCAATGACAGTTGCGATGCTTCTCCAGAACGTTGTCGATTCGGCAAACGCTTCTCAAGAAAGACAAAAGGAGCGACGTATCACACCCTTACCATTAAAACTCAAGGAGCCTGTACCGTCGGATATTGCTGTCTCTAGAGCACAGACTCCGAAGCAAATCACTAAAGTCGCGCATGAAGTAGGCATAATGGGTCACGAACTCGAGCCGTACGGTGCGTATAAGGCGAAAGTAGATCTCTCTCTTTTGAAGAGGCTAGAGCATCGCCAAAATGGACGATACATATTAGTCGCAGGTATCACACCAACACCTCTTGGAGAAGGAAAGTCCACAACGACCATCGGTCTTACACAGGCTTTGTCTGCCCAACTGGGTCGAATATCGTTCGCAAACGTGCGACAGCCAAGCCAAGGCCCTACCTTTGGTATCAAGGGAGGTGCCGCTGGAGGAGGGTACAGCCAGGTTATCCCAATGGATGAGTTCAACCTTCATCTGACAGGTGACATTCACGCGATTACTGCTGCAAATAATTTGCTAGCTGCCGCAATCGAAACAAGGATGTTCCACGAGAATACCCAGAAAGACGCCGCTCTATACAAACGCTTAGTCCCAGTCAAGAAGGGGAAGAGAGAGTTTGTGCCAGTCATGTTCCGACGGCTTAAGAAGCTGGGAATAAATAAGACGAACCCAGAGGATCTCACCGAAGACGAGGTCCATCGATTTGCCAGGCTAGACATCGATCCTGAGACAATCACATGGCGACGAGTCCTTGACGTCAACGACAGACATCTCCGTAAGATCACTGTCGGTCAAGCACCAACAGAGAAAGGAAATAGCAGAGAGACTGGTTTTGACATCTCTGTAGCCAGTGAATGTATGGCTGTTCTCGCTCTCAGCAATGATCTCGCCGATATGAGGGAACGTTTAGGCCAAATGGTCGTTGCTAGTTCTCGTTCCGGCGACCCCGTAACCTGCGATGATATTGGAGCTGGTGGCGCTCTGACAGCCCTGATGAAAGATGCCATCAAGCCTAACCTCATGCAAACTCTTGAAGGCACCCCCGTCTTCGTCCACGCAGGTCCCTTCGCAAACATCAGCATCGGCGCCTCCTCCGTTCTAGCTGACAAACTCGCCCTCAAGCTCGCCGGAACAGAACCGGACGAGAATCACGACGAGAAAACTGGCTTTGTAGTCACAGAAGCCGGTTTCGATTTCACAATGGGCGGTGAGCGTTTCTTTAACATCAAATGCCGTTCTTCAGGCCTCATCCCCGACACCGTCGTCATCGTCGCCACAGTCCGCGCCCTGAAAGTCCACGGCGGCGGCCCAGAGATCGCTCCGGGAGCCCAACTCCAAGAAGTATATCGAACCGAGAATATCGAGCTGCTGCGTAAGGGATGCGTAAACCTCCGAAAACACATCTCCAACGCAAAACAATTCGGCGTTCCTGTCGTCGTAGCCATAAACCGTTTCTCTACCGACACAGAAGCCGAAATCGCCGTCATCAAAGAAGAAGCACTTGCCGCCGGCGCCGAAGATGCCATTCCAGCTAACCACTGGGCCGAAGGTGGACGTGGTGCCGTAGATCTAGCTCGCGGTGTCATTGCTGCATCTTCAAAACCCAAGCCGGACTTCAAGCTTCTCTATGATCTCGAAGGCACGGTACAAGAGCGAATCGAAAAGATCGGACAAGTCATGTACGGAGCTGCGAAAGTCGAGTTCTCGGAACTAGCGCAGAAGAAACTGGATACGTATGTTAAGCAAGGTTTTGACAAACTACCTATCTGTATCGCCAAGACGCAATATTCATTGTCGCATGATCCGGCACTGAAGGGTGCCCCGACTGGCTTTACAGTACCTATCCGGGATGTTAGAATGGCGGCTGGGGCCGGTTACCTCTATGCGCTTGCGGCGGATATCCAGACTATACCTGGACTTCCTACCGCGCCTGGATATCTGAATGTGGATGTGGACCCTGAGACGGGTGAGATCGATGGCCTTTTTTAGTTTCGGCTTTTTGGGCTGGCGTAGATTAGATGGGCATTCAACTGCTGAGCAAGGCTTTTCAACATTGAGCTTTAGCGCTTCTTACATGGATAGAGCATTGGTGGAAATTTTGGGGCTGGAGTTTCAACATTAGACATACAACACGATAATAAAGGATGGAAAAGTGGTCTCAGACTTGAAGCGTTGCACGGATATGGGGAGGGGTCGAGATAAGAGTTATTTCATTGTTGAATGAGAAGGACCTTCATGACGATAGATGTGTTTTCGAATGCTTTGGATATTGACGACACTTTTATGGTGCAAGTATGCTGTGAAATGAATGTCTACTTAATTCCGAAGCCAAGGCAAAAGCGAGGGACCAAACTCCTACAACCACAAACGCCATGACCCATTCTCCAATGGAACGAATGTACTTCCCCAACAACGCCAACCCAACCCAACCCAATCCAATCAAAGACACAGAAACTCCTCTATCACCCACCCATCTATCTGACCATCATCGAGTTCCTCTCATCCTCCTCCCCAGGACACTCCTCAATCTTCTCCAGCGCCCCCACACCATCAAACCCACTCGCCATAGCCCAAAACCCACTATTCCGCTTTCGAGCCGCCATAGTCCTAGGCGACATAGCCAAGCCCGCAGCACCGTAAATCACGCCTCCATCGCCATACATATCGACCAGGTCGTTCAGACTTCCGAGTTCGAAGTCGTCGAAGTCGTCGCAGAGAGGGCCGCCGCCTAGCGCGTCTTCGTGCAGGGAGAATTGGGAGAAGGAGTTGGAGAGGGAGGAGGATGAGGATGAGGCGGAGAGGTTTGGGGAGAGTGAAGGCGGGGTTGGGAAGGGGAATTCTTCGTAGGCGGAGTGGAAGTCTTCTTTGCCGGTGTCGGATGCTGCTTCTGAGGGTGCCGTGGAGTCCATTGAGTTGTCTGAAGAATTCGAGTCTGTGCGGACGCGAGGCACGTGGGTCACGGTGTTGTAGTTTGTGGCTGGTGGTTCGCCGCGCAGGAGAGAGTCGTAGAGGGGCTGTGGGAGAGAAGGGTATGAGAGCATTGTTTCGATTGTGGGGAGCGGGAGGTGAGTTAATGGAAGAGGTGTGAGGTAAGGTGTTGCAGGTGGGAGGTTTGGAGCGGATGTGCCAGCGGAAATGGAAGGGTTCGATGGGGAACGCGTTGCGGGCACAGCTGGAGGTTCTATATTGAATCGTCGTTAGTTCTTAATACGGTAGTGGGAAGGGTAGGGGAATGGAAAGGGGAATGGACATACCATCAGCAACCTCGTCGATCCGAATGATGATCATTTCCTCTCCCCGCTTCGTCTTCTGCCTCTGCTCCTCGACTCGCCTCTCACGGCTGGTCGTGCGGTTTGCCATGGTAGACTATCTAGTTTCGCGGATTTCTTCTCAACTACCGGTGGGCAGTTGTTCAATGCCTTGCAGGCTTCTTGACGTGCACGCAGAGCTTCCGCGGCCTCGATTGGTTTATGCAGCGAAGCGGCAAAAGTGATATTCACTAGTAGTAAGAAGACAATAAGGAGTGTAGAGATAGTAGGCGTGTGATGAGTCCCTTGAGTGGATGATAAAGAGAGGGGAGGCATGAAGGAAGAGTTATGGGCGGGTGGAAGACCGCTTAGTTATATTCTTGATGCCAGATAATGTAAACGATGTATTGTGGGATTGTGGATTTCGGCGTAGGTGGCGTGAGTGGATGGTGCTGTAGTTGAAAGTGTGAGGTAATTGAGCTTGTTGGATGGAATGAGGAAGGGCAGAAGGAGATGCGTCCATCTGTTCTTATATCCATCTTCCTCACGGCACGGTGCAATGGAGTGCATATGGATTCTTCCCAGCATGAGTTCCTCCGAGCAAACGAAACTGATGTCTTTCTTTCAGACTGAGAGGGCAGTGAATCCACTGCCCGAATGATCCATCTTGTTGGATAACTCCTAGAGGTGTTGGAGGCGCTGCAGAAGGCTTGAAGGTGGACTGAGAAGAGCTAGGCGTTGCGGCGGAGAGATGTTGACCGAACCACGGGTCCAGGTCAAACAGCCTTAGCCCTAAAGCGAGGCTAAGCTAGAGTGGTGTCAAGTTGGCAAAAAGCCTTTCAGAGTGAGGCATTGCACTAGTGTCAACGTAAGAATCAACGAACACTATGGGCATCGTTGCGATTGAGAGTGGGGAAGTTGGAGGCGTAGATCCGAAGACCTGGATTTGGTGGAAGACGAACAACCTGGTCGACGTAAAAAAAGATTATGTTGGGAGATGTCGGAAAGAGATCTAGAAATTGGCCCATACGCGAGGTCTCTTCTCTTTTGGAGAACGCAGGGGGATGGGACGATGAAACGATGAAACGAGTGGTACCTGAGGCGCAGACGTAGATACTGCTTACTGAGGGGATAGGTGAAAGTCACGATGAAACAACTTCAACCTTTCCGTTCCTTCGCTGCGGCACGGAGGCTTCCAGCTCCAAGAACCTTCGACCTAGCGAGGCTTGCTTGTCGTAAATATGGGAAGTGAAAAACGGAGGTACGGTGTCCAATCGGCAGATTGGAGAGACAATAGCATGATAGCGCATCAGTTCGAAGTTTGGTCATATTGAAGCCGGATTAGAGCTCATTTCTTGAGCAATAAGGAATGAAAAGAGAACCATTTACATGCAGGTACCCTTCCTTCTCTGGGCCTTAATACGACACGTGTTGACCGTATCGGTGCCAGATCAGCAGTTCGCAGCAGGTAGATCAGAGATGCGGCGGGCGAGGACACATTGAGGGTCACTGCAACATACCAAGATGTGGTCAATGTGGTGGCCGCATGCACGCAAGGTCATAGTTCTTCCGACCGGGCGGCGGATGGCTATTTTGGTGGTGTAGGAAGGATTGAAGGCTTGCATCAGCAGGATGCCCAGGTGTCATGCAGGAACTTGATCGCTGCTCGCTTCACACGGGGCACCACCTTAACCAACATACGGATCATCTGATACTGTTAGGCTCTGGTGAGGGGAACGAAGATCTCCTCGTCGTGTCTTGACGGAGGACGTGATGGAGATTTGGAGGAGGCGGCGTGGTGTTGAGGAGTTGAGCCTCCGCCGAGCCGCCAAGCCAACAGCCGCCGATGTCTAGCTTTCGTTGGCCAACTGTGCCGCGAATATTAAAGACATAGTTGATTCCTCACTCAACGTGTGCGCTGATTTGGTCTCTGGCGGGAATAAGGTAAGTAGGTTAGGCGGAAAGCTCGGGAACCTGCAGCCAGTTTCAGGGTATCTCAGTCCCCACACGTTTGAAGAGACGAACACGGAGCGACCGTTGACCTGGACCCAGGTCACATCAGCCCTGCCAGATGTTGGTTGGATTTATAAAAAGCACCATTACGCACAAGTTACTCCATATCTCGATGTGGACCCCAGACTTCTAAGCCAGCTGCCCAGGAATAAGAAAGCTGCAACAGACTAAGTGCGAAGAGAGAACAATGATGACGGTCATATCAAAAGGAATGAATCTGATTTGTTGGTTCATTTTTCGAAACTCCCTATGCTGGTTTTGTGGTGGTTCGGGGTTCCTGTTATCAATGAGGACTCGACGGTAGTGGCTCAATCTTGTAAGTTAGTACCTATCTGGGGGTGCGAACAATGCACCCAAGGGAAAGGGTACATCATCAATTGATTCTTCACATGAAGTAGACAGGCCGTCATCCATTATCATGCAATCGGAATTTGTCTAACCAAAGCACTGTATGCACGTCTGCCACAGAGGCGTCTGTTTATCGTGCACCTAACGCCCATCCGCTAAAACCATTCTCGCCCCAGCCCCATCTCGAAAAAGCGTCATCCATAAGGCACCTTGCCATTATGTCTTCTTCTTCGGAAACTTTGGCTCCCCAATTTCGTTGCCCCGGAGTTTCACGTTAAGCACTCTCTCCATTGTACTCAGCAACTTCTGATCCGGGGTTGCTTCGCCTCGCTCGTACTTGGCAATCTCGGTCGGGGTAGAGTTGCACTTTGTGGCGAGGTCTTTCTGGGTCATAGTGTTGCCCTTATCGTTCTTTGTTTCGCTGCGAGCCTTTGAGATAGCTTGACCGACTTTGGCGCCTACAGTCTTGGGCTTGATGATTTCGTCGGACCGGTCGACTTTCGTTAGGCGTTGACCTTCGGCTGAAGAACCCTATGTGAGGATCATGTCAGTCAGAATGATCGGTGGATGGCGCAATCATGGGCAAGATGTAGAGTGTAATTCAGAAGGTCTGAGCAGGGAAAGGCAGGGAAAGGCGGCAACTCACAGCATTCGCAGTGCCGAACTTCTTCTCCGTCGCAATCACAGCACCACTTCGCTGTGCAGCATTCAAAGCACTCTTGCCCTTGACAACCGTCTCACGAGGTCCAGCTCCGCTGCCACGGGTGCGGCTGCCGATCTTGGTGACGGATTCCCAGTCGTCAGACATGCTGTTGATGTGAGGTGAAGGCGGGGTATAAGTGCTTGTTGTATGAGGAGGAGGTCGTGTATCGGAGGTAGAGTTGACTGGGTATATTATGGGTGTGTGGTGGAAGTAAGAAATTGAAGTGGCAGTCGTGAGGCAATATTTGTATCTACAGTCATCCACTCCAGCTGGCCCGGGGCGGTGTCGATGTGAGTAATGTATACGCTAAGCCCATTTCGGATGTTCTGGAAGTCTCTAAAGACAATCACTGAACATAGCCACAGCCTCGCTTCTTCTTGGCTACCAACACAATCGGCCTTTGACACATGCGCACCAAACAGCTCAAATACGTGTTCCTGTCCACCGATTGCTCGTTGATTAGCTTTGCCATGAGGTTAAGATTGAAATCAGGGCATTTCGGTAGATCTTCGGTTTATATCTCTTTCGCGGCGATCATCGCTGATTCATTCATCCTTCCATTCCCATCTTAATGTCGTACCAATTACCGACGGACCCATCCATTCCAAGTGATGATCCCTTAGGAATATGCGATCATGAGGAACCGACTCGGTCTCAAGTCCTTAACCAGCTTCTCCTCAATGCCTTCAGTGCCCTGGATGCCGCAAGTACCTCTGGTTTACCAAGTTTGATAGAAGACATTGCATACAGCATTCATGGCAATGGCACATTGGACACATCTTTTCTTCGAGAAGTTCTACGTTCGCATGGCTATGCCGAAGCGGCTAGGAATCTGCTCAATGCCGCTCTGGATCTCCACCGGTTGTTTCCATTGAACCAGGTTTCTATTCTCCAAGCACCTGCGCACGGGAAAACATCTTTTATTCCTGCGGACGCAAATTTTCTCTCTTGTAATGGATCTCAGATCAATTCTCTACTATCACACCAATTCTTAGGCACACTATCACAGCCCCCAGGAAATGAATGGGGTTTGCCCAGCTTTGCATCTTGGTTTGCAGCTAACCCGGTGCACCGTCAAGCAGTCGATGGATACACCAGCATTATTTTGGATCATTTTGGCAGTGGAGGCTATACAGACGACTCCTGCTTCGCATTTCTTATGCAAACTGCTGATCCTAAGCCTGATCCGTCGCAGTGCAACAAGGTTCCCAAGTTCCGCCTTGTAGTTGTGCCCGAAGAGTTCGAGCCTTCGAATGAATTGTACGAGACATCTCCTTTTGTTCTCGTGGCCTGCCATCCTCAACCAGGTCCTGGACCAACAGCGACTCAGGAAGAGCGACTTCAAGCTTCGTCTCCTGCTCTCAGTGCATCCGCTCTATTTACTCCCGTCATCCATTCGACTGCGGCGGTCATTACCTCTGCCTTCCCCGTTCATGCCTCCTGGATAGGCCATAATCGTACTGCACGTCTTCAAAGGATATATCCACCAAGTGCCCGGCCCAGCCGAAACTACATTCTCGCGGATGCTGCCCAGTTGGATGAGCTGGAGCAATGTGACTCTGATGTGCTGAGGGACTTGTTTCCCGGTGTTGTGGCTGGCGAGACGTGGAAACTGTTTGCTGGCTTCTCCGGTGCAGTTGTCATGCAGCAAAAGACGAATGCACATGCTCTATGCGTCATTGAAACTGGAGCATGGGGTTGCGGAGCATTCGGTGGGAACATCGTTGCAAAATCTGCTTGCATGATGATCGCTGCTGGACTTACTGGCGTCGAGGTACGACTAACACTAATCGAAGAGCGGCAAGAAGAGATTGAAGCCGTGAAGCAGATCCTTGCACGGGGTTTCACTGCTGCAGAACTATGGAATAAACTGACAAGTCCGCATGTGATGAATTGCAAGACCACCCTTCAACTAAAAGAATTGCTACTCGCGAAATGGCAGCCAGTCGAATTAAGGGTCTGTGATGATAGCAAGTAACTGAAAGCAACAATAATAAACCGTCGCTACATGGGTAGAAATAAGTTTTTAAGAAACACGTTAGTTTTTCTCCCAATACCCAAGCTCCCAGTTTCCAAATACCAGTTCCCTAATCTCATCCCAGATAAGCCGCGTAAGGCCTTTCTAATCTTGGATCTCGAGTTTAAACGCCGACCCCTTACACGCTATCATCCACCCCAGGAAGCTTTGTGCCATTCTCTCGGTCAACTTTCGGGCTCTAGAAACGACCTCCAAATGTACAGCTCGCATACTCCGATTAGTTCGCCCAGAGCGAATGACGACTTCGTAATACGGCTCCTTCGCCATGAGTCTTACGTCAACGGCCATCGCAAGTCCCCGCGTCAAATACTTATATTGTAGCGACATCCGCATGTACATTCTCACCTTGCGAATGCAAAATGGGTCTGGAAAGCAAGGTCCGCTCCATGGGAAAGCCAACCAGCGTCCACGTATCCCTGCGCTCGTTCATGCGTAGAGTTCCCAGCAGCGGTTCTTAGAATGCTCGTCGAGAATTTCACGTCGTATCTGCTTGTTTGTTTCTAGCAGGGTTTTTACTATCGGCGGCACACTCTTGAGGTTAGAAGCTGAATATTGATGATCATCTTGCATCACAGAATGACAGACGAGGAGTCGAATCTCCTCTGGTAGTCTTAAGAATGGAGAGTCAGGGAGTGCTTCGGCTTGTGAATCGGATGGTGACTCCATTTCGTGGTCTTGATGAGTGTCCAACCTTGCAAAACCTGGCAACTACGAACAACTTATACGTATGATAAGAAATGTGAGTAGCGAGTTTGCGAAAGATGACAAGCCGGGCTGATCATGTGCGCATAATAGCTACATCTCATGATCCATATATATGCTACCAATAAACTTCGAGGAAGCCACCCAATCAGAAATTACTCTCTTCGACCGCTAACTACTCCTTACCTTCGCCAAATAGCAATAGTGCAAAAGCATCGAACCATCATTGCCTGTACATCTGAGCTAGCCTCGCCTCCGACGTTGCTTTTGCTTCTTGATCGGCATATCCAGTGTCTCGGCTTTTGCTTCGTTGTCGATTTCGACCTTGGCCAAGGCCTCTTCCTCAAGCTTGACCTCAAGTTTTGGCTCATTGTTCGGTTCAATCTCCAACGGGAGCTTCATCTCATTTGTCGGACCCACCTTTAGGTTGACCGCTACCAGCTTCGGCGGACCAATTCTTAAAGTAGAGCTCGGAGGCCGTCGACTAGATCTACAAGCCATTAGTTAGCACTGCCATCATTTTCGAAGGGCTCTACTTGGTATTCCACTCACTTGTAGATGATCAAAGCCAGTGCCACCTGCTGAATCACAGTCGCAAGTAAAGTCCCGATCAAAACCAGCCTCCAAATCAAGCCCCCCTGGATAGGTTGACCTCGGAGGAAGGCATAGTATGCAACCGGAAAGCCGACATAGTAGGAGATCTTAAACAACGGCGCCGATCCATTCATCTGGTGGAGGTCGGTGAGTTTGTACTGTCGCACCTGTCAGCAGTGTTCGTCGAGGAAACGCAAAATCTTGGAAATTATAACGTACTTTGAAGCCCCATCCGTACTCTTCTGGCAGAATTCCAACCATCATATCTGACACGATGAGGAAATACGCTAGTTCTTCTCTCCATCCACCTAGCTCTAAGTACTGAGCCAGTTTCTCGGCGAGTCGGCACCATATCGCTGCGACGATGATGTTACGTGCTCGAAGGTAGTTGAACCGGCATTGAAAGACGTACACTCCGAGGAAGCAAATGAATGCTAGGAGGGGGAGATGGTTGGGGAGTATCCATGGTGAGATGGAGTTGAAGATACGGGTGTAGAAGGGGAGGAGTATGTAGAGGGTGAAGAGACGGATGGTAGGAGGAGAAGGTGGTGCCATCTTGGGGTGGGTGTTGAGAAAAGTTTGAGTGCGGGGACTGAGTATGTCGGAGGATTTTGTAGTATACATGATTTGGTGAGTCCTGGTAAAGGAAAACGGAGGATGATTGCACGTGTTCGTCGACTGTAGGTAAACATTCACGCGGGAACAATTCACCCAAAAGAACAACAAATATCATTCACCGTTTACTCCAATACTATCCGAGGATCAGCCGTTCATGACCACCCACAACCTCACCAAGGGTGTTACATTCACGATACTAAACTGTCGTTCCAAATCAGATCGGCTTCCGCCATCATGACGGATCTCGAAGATCTGCAGAGAAAGCTTCTTCTCGGACTCTACTTCACTCTCCTATTTTTCATTCAATTTAAATCCCTTGGAATAACGCCTCTCGGTCATTCAGATCGGTTATATCATTGGGACGATCGTGAGGAGGTCAAATGAATCAGCCTTTGCGGGCATCACTTGGAATTTCCTAGCTACGTTTATCCACTCCCGGATAGCTGAAGCGGTTCCGGATGTCAATGAACGGCTAGTCGTTGGACTACGTCTTCAGAGTTCGATCCCACAGCGATATACGAATAATCTGAAAGAGAACATCTTTCAATTGAATCTGCACCATGCAAAATTGTTAGAGAGAAGACAGTGGGCGGGATGTTGCATTTAAGTCTTGAGACTGGCCATCAATCTAGTCTAGCGAATCGAGAGAAGTTCGGAGACTCATAAGATTGTAATTCACATAGTTCTATTTTCTAAGATAAAAGATGCTTTATTGAGGGTATGAGATATGCTTGAAAAACAAACGAATATATATTAGAAGGGGATGATTATATGCCTATCACATATCTAGGATATCTAATCTGATCAATAAAGCCCGCCGTCTTGGCAGCTTGGAAGTGTCTCGTCTCCGACAGCCGTGTTACAGCTTCCACACCTGTATTGACGCACATAACATAGCCACCGCACATCCTTCGCACATACAAGTTTCCTCGCGTACGAACTCCTTCGCGCCCAGGTTATGACAATTAGGCGCCCTTTCAAGGATTGAGCGCCGAGCTTGACTCTCGCGCAGGCGAAGCGCCGGGAATGAGCATCTCTAAGGAAGATTTCGGGTATGTTTTTTACCTTTGCTCTATGCATGTAATAGTTCTTAAAGTTGCGGTAAGCCTTTCTATTACCTCTAAACTATGTTACGTTACTAATTTAAATATAGTTCCTTATTAGTTATATTATTACTATAATACTT
>AJFK01001063.1:0-42550 GCA_000467715.1 Hysterium pulicare CBS 123377
TAATAGAAGGCTATAAATACTAACTTAAATTACTTATATTAGCTAAAATAGCTCTAAAAACAATTATTTTTAGCTATTTAGTAGGTATTTTAGTAGTATTTTGCAAGATAAGGTTAAGTTATATTAGCTTAGTAGGCCCGTGCTTTGCCAAGACTTGATTACACAATCAAGCTAATATGCTCGTCTACTATCTCAAAGCCTTCCTCAACACGCTAACTACCCAGACAAAGACAACTATCGATACCGCGGCCGAGTTGAAAACCGTACTACAAAATCCCCTAACAACCAGCCTACTCACGGGAACCTCAAATCCCGAGACCGGAGCCTCCTCGCCCCAACCACCCCCAAGCTCCAAAAGCAGTGCTGACGGCGGGAAAGCTAATGCGCGTCAAAGCAGAATGTGCAACCTAATGCGGATGACAGCTGCGGCGTTTACCCTCTCTATCTCTCTCTTGCACATGCTTGTTTCTAGCGTCAATTCCCGCTCGTATTGAAGCTTAGCTGCAGTGGGCTGTCTAGTTCTTCCCTGCAGCAAATAGTGCGGCTGGTTCTTTAGTGTGTTGAGCGATTTTTCCCTTCGAAGCGGGCCCGCGGCAGAGTCTTCTGTGGAAGGTGGGCGTTGAGGGAGCTACGCAAGCCACGAGAGAGAAGTACGAGGAGTCATGACGTTTTTGTGATGGATGGTGTTATCGCGATTGAGGATATCGATAAGGTTGCTGAAAGAGATTCAATTTTTCAATTTGAAGGATATTATTACTATTATTACGCCCGATCTCAGTCGGGAACGATGGGATGTAGCTATAGCTATGTACAGTACAATAGGGTTTATCGCCGCGCAGCATATGCCAAAGATTATTAATCTAGAATCCAAACTAGATCCTTATATCATACCTCTCACTCTTCTCTCGCGTCTCGATGATGATGCGACTCCAAACTTGATGCTGCCAACATTCGCCATTTCGCTGCTCATATGCAAACGTTCAATCGTTAAGGAGTGACATCGTGAAAACACATAAAAACAAAGCTGGAGATACTCTACAACATGACAACAGCGCCCATCAGACCGGCGGCAATAGCTCCAAGGCCATAGACTGGGCTTGCTGCGGCGCCGGTGAACTGGGACGGAGCTGCCGTCGTGGAGAGGGTGGCATTGCCAGAAGCAGGGGCAACGGCAACCGTAGACAAAGTTGCTTGAGGCTGACCGTCGGTGATTTGAGTGACTGGAACACCGGTTGGGGCCTGCGGTTGGCCGTCGGTGATTTGGGTCACTGGAGCGCCAGTAGGTGCTTGAGGTTGACCGTCCGTGATCTGCGTGACGGGAGCGCCAGTAGGTGCTTGAGGTTGGCCGTCAGTGATCTGCGTGACGGGAGCGCCAGTAGGTGCTTGAGGTTGGCCATCGGTGATCTGGCTCACTGGCACACCCGTAGGTGCTTGCGGCTGGCCATCGGTAAGCTGGCTCACTGGAGCGCCTGTTGGAGCTTGAGGTTGGCCGTCGGTGATCTGGCTCACTGGAGCACCAGTCGGAGCCTGGGGCTGTCCATCAGTGATTTGCGTGACAGGAACACCAGTTGGGCCCTGAGGTTGTCCATCAGTGATTTGCGTGACGGGGAGGCCAGTAGGAGCATTAGGCTGTCCATCAGTCTTCTCAGTGACAGGAGGTAGAATGGTGCTTGCTCCTGGTTGACCATCAGTCTTCTCAGTAACAGGGAGGATGGTGCTCGCTCCCGGTTGGCCATCAGTCAATTGCGTTGCTGCAACAGATGATACTGCACCACCAGCTGGCATAGCCTCAATATATATGGGCGTGCATTGGCCGCCCTGGGATGCATCGTATAGATTGAAGAACCCTCCTGAATCGCACTGGTACCATACAGCAGAGCCACCGAGAGCAAGACTGTAGTTGGAGCAAACGGAGAAACCAGTAGTGTAAATGGCACCGGTCTGGGGTGGGTTATCGAATTGGAATCTGAACGAAACGATTAGCAGACTGAACTGAGGTAGTGAAATGAACCGTCTCTTACTGGTCGTTGGCGGCAATATATCCCGTACGTCCAGCCTGGTCGGTGAGTTTACCACCGCTGAGGGTCAGAGTAAGAACGCTCGAAGCTTCACGCTATGATTGGGTTAGTATGTATATATGCAATAGCCTTCTGAGGAAGAAACATACCTTTCCAACGCTACGCTTCGACGACGAGGTCACATTAACGACAGTGATCTCGAACTTGCCCGAGTATGTATCACTGCAGCCTGCCGGCGCAGTGGACGAGGGGGCGATGGCCGAAGTTACACCCTGTGGACGTGGTGATGCCAGAGCAGTGGCCGCTAGGGCGAGAAGAGCGAATGTGGATCTCATAGTCGATATTCCGTATATTGATATTGGTGACGAGGAAGAGGAACGACAGATATAGACTGATGAACGAGGTATCAGTCTTCTTTAAACAAGTTCCAACAATTAAGTTGCACCTTGCTTATATTGATGTATCAGAGAGGTAAACTGGGCAGCAAGAGCAATGGAAAAACGACATGGAAGGGAAGAGGGGTACATATGTACTCGAGTACGGAGTCCTCCCGTTAATGTTGATAGCCTGCAGTTAGTGGAAGAAAACGGAAGGAGGTTGAGCTCAAGCCACCGCTGATCGGAGTGGAAACGATGGATCGCCTGTACGCGTCAATATCCATCAGCAAACTAGCTCACGAAGGCGTTCAGATTCTGCGATCGATGATGTGAAGGAGCGGTTAATGGTGAAAACTGCAGGCGTCTTATTGGCCGAAAATGGTGTTGGTTGACTTCTAGCGCACCCCTCTCCCTCTCCCCACCACCTTTCTTTGCCAGCCACTAACCGTGTCCAGACGGCTATTGCTTTCTCCCCTCATTTTTGCTGTCTTTGGCCGTTTGCCTCGCCGCTTACCTCGTCTTCTGGTGCATATTGGTTGCCGGAGCAGTCAGCCATCGTACAATCCATGACCATCGCATAATTGATTTTGCGTATGCGGGCAAGTGGATCATCGTGATTGAGTCGAAAGCATCCATCCAGCCTCCCCGAAGCAGAATGTGATGGATCCTGAGGAGAATCCTTCGACATGGTCTACCGCGGGAGAGACAGTAGTGGAACCCGTTTGTCAATGCTTGAGACCAAACAGCATGCCAGGGTGGTTCGGGGGGTGGTAGTCGATCAGTGGGTTTAGGAAGTCGACGAGGCCTGACTTAGACCCGCCATCTTTCTTCTATTTTTGTTCTGTGACAATGGGTTGTGACGAATGTTCTTCGATAGGTGTGGGGATGGAGGCTGGTTGGCGGGTCAATGACATGTGCAACGTCGATGTCTCTATCTGCATGTCGTATGTGGTGTGGTGTGGAGGTTCTGCCCATCGTGCATCAACCGCCCTAGCCGATAAGATCCGCGCGAGGGGAAGGTTGTGGCGCTGTGGCTCAGTGGCAGGTTTTCCCCCCAGCCTCACACCAAAAACATACAGGTCACGCACATCCTTCATCTCGCTTTTCAAGCTCCAATCCATGAGTGAATATTGATTATCCAGCAAACCCATGATGATATCTGACTTCCCCTCAGCGCTGACCTTCACCGGACTTGAGAAACGAATTGTGCTATGACGTCGGACACGATCGACGGCGTTTCAGATCCTGGGAGCGGATAGGGACGAGCACATTTGTATTCGAGCGGTTTTGAAGAATGTGGGTTGTACCCACCACCTAGTCCGAAGAGGCTGGCGAACCACTGTTCGTTTCTGGTTGTTTGAATTCGGCCCACTTGCATCATTGGCTCTATAATTCTCTTTTCTTATGCTGGGCGTCCCGAGGCTTTGGATATTCATCCCTCAGGCCTGTTAGAAAAGATTGCGATCTCTGTTTTGGCAGGTTTGAAAAGGTAGATCAGGGTCCTTGCTAGCGACAACAGAATGCCTATCGTCATGTCTGTGAGATTTGAAGGACAGTATGTTTCATGCCGTGTTCATCAGCTCGTGAAGGTCGCAATGTTCGCCGGTCTGACTTGGCTGCTGCCTCCTTCCATAAGCGCACATCGAAACCGGTGAGACGTAGCCTCGTTGTCCCACAAGAAACGCCGTGTTGTCAACTCCGGTCCCTTTACCAAAGTAAGCGACAATTTGACTGGAGGCAAAACTGATTGCGATGTGCGAATAACATATTACTGTTGCAGCGTCGACGGCAACTGCCATCCCTCCGACCTGGAAGCGTGAAGAGGTCTTGCGCTCGAATCAACATATCCGCCATATTCATCAATCGGTATGGGAAGCTGAGACAATTGTCTTACCGAGACAACTGTTTTGTTTTGCTCTCCGAGAAGGTCCGATCTGTCCAAGAACCTCACCAGGTTTCTTTTTGACCGCAACAGTCGGCATCCTTGAACCTCGAAACAAGTCATGTGGTTGCCCATCGCCACGAAGAAAACCGGATCAAAGAAAAAACTTCCATATCTTGTTCCGAGCACAAGGATGGTGGCCGGATGTCTTCCATTCCGAAACTCGAAATTCTTGATCAATCGTAAAATCGATTTCAGGTTCCATGCCCTTCCCCGAAACTTTTGCTGGCTTGAATGAAGGCCAAGAAAAGTGATTACCGACTTGATTCAGCAGAAACCGCTGTCGCAGACACATTGTTCGAAAATGTGAGCCACGTTAAATTAGCAGTGTCGTTTTGATCGAGAGTGGCATGCCAAAACCACCGCATTAGGGCTGTATGTCTTCTAGGACAACAGTCATTCCAATAACAAGATGTCAAACCGAAGACGGCCAGTGATGCGTTTTAATGCCGGCTACAGCTAAGGTTGTGATCGATGTCAACGCAGTTCGAGTCATGGTCTTTGATAGCAATATGCCACTTAGTGTCGTCGGCGAGGACATTATTCCAAGAACCCTCAGAAGCGAGGTCTCAAAGTAATAACACAAAATTTGGGCGAAACAAGAGTTTTCCAGGAATGATATTCTACTAATCGATGTCTTCATCCAATCTAGAATATATATGAAGAGTTCTCGGCAGTGAAAAGATTACGCTAGATGAGGCTCCCTAAAGATGGACAGCGGCACGGGCTAATGTTGAAGCACATTTGGGTTCATGTTCTCACTGCTCCACTGGGGTATCAAAAGGGAAAATGAGTTCAGAAAGAAGGCGGCAGCTGTTCGTGTTGAAGAATCAGGTCTACTGGAGCGTAACCGCTCGGCCCTGCAATCACCTGCATTAGTAGATTGTGCCGACTGTGATTGCTTGGGAGACAATGTTAGTATTTTACTCCGCAATTTACCTGTTCACTGAGCCTCTTCGCAGGATCTCCTTGCAAGGAGATTGAGAACTTGTGCAAGTATGAAGGCAAAACGAAAAAGCCACCAGGGGTGAGTCGTTAGCGATTCAATAACCATGAGACAGAGGAGCAAGACTCCAGACAGTTATCAAAAGTTCGAGAAATGGAGTTTGCTATCTATCTTGACATTGATATCCGGAGGAGTATTCACAATAGTACAGCCCTGAGAGGGACAAAGGGGAAAAAGTCGATGCTGAGATGATCGATTTACAGCACAGATAGATCGCCGAATTTCTCCTGCAGTCATATTAGTCATGCTCCAGCTATAGCTTGGCGACTGATGTTGAAGGTCCAAACTTGCCTTGTATCCAGGTACGGCCCAGCGACCCTTTGAAACGAGTTCCTCAGTGCGCTTGTCAATGTCTGGTCGGGCAGCTGCGACTTCATCCTATATTGAAATTGAGATTAGCATCTTTTAAATAAGAAATTGAAGAAACCTGAACCACAAAGAATCCATATACTCACAACAGTCAAATCCTCAAACGGTCTAGCCTCCTCAATATTTTTCAACGTCTTCTCCAAATCCCTCAACTCCTTATCCACGACCGACTTTGTCTCCTCGGCACTCTTCACAGCCTGTGCCTCAAAAGCCTCAATGGCCTTGATCTGCCTTCCAACATCGTAAGTCGCGGGCTTGAAGCCATTGAAGCTCTTCTCTATTTCATCGACGATGGCAGTATTCTTGAGGATGCCGCGGTAGTGGGAGAAGTCGACGCTTTGAGGTTGGTCGGAGAGTACTTGTACTTTGCGGCGCGCATCATCGTTGCGCTTTTTGAAGGCTGCGAGGGCCGAGGCCGTGTTGCCTTTTAGACCTAACTGCGTACCGATTTTGGTCCAGTCAAGCTTCAATGCCGCGCTGCGCTGTAATGACCGAGAGAATTAGCGATGTGGAAAGTTTGGGGAAGGGGTACAGTTCGGCGCTCAGGGAAGGGCCTTGTGTAACAATTGCATGGATCGAAGCTTGAATGAAGGAAAATCAAGATTTTTAACATACTCCGACGGCCATTTTGATGGATTGGGACGGTTGTGAGGGTGATGTGTACTTTTGAAGATTGGACGTTCTCCGAGTTCGAGTTCGGCGTGCAAAGCTCGGCACATGGCTTATATAAGCATCCATGTTGCCGCACCCTTTCAATCATCTTTTCGGGACGTTATAAAGGCATTGAGTAATTGGGAATATGTTCATATGTATAATAATGTGCTTTTAAGGGGTTTCGAGTTATCAAATGCGCTGTTTCCGGATTCAATGCAGCTTTTAAATCAACCTGGATATGAGTAAGTAGTATGGGACATATGGGACATAGCTAAAGAGCGCCTCGAACGGCATGATGGGAAAGAGTTGGGTAAATGCAAAACTAATGCACTTTTGATATTATCTTATACATTGCAGCTCTGTCCATCTGACCCATCACGAGCCCCAGACGAGGACCAAACTTCGAGACCTTCAATCAGCTACAAAAGGTACTATTGGTAGAAGCCTATATGCTCAAAGCCATGATGGAGTTGACGATATCGTTATCATTCTCCTTTAGAGCCTTCACTGCCTTCTTCCTTGACACGCTAGCCTGTTGCATGACCAGCTCAATATCCTTGGCCTCTAGACCACTGTCATCAACCTCTTCGCCATCATCCTCGTCCTCCTCCTTCTTGTCTTCAACAGCCTTGCCCTTATCATGATGATCGTGATCATGGCCAGCGTGGTCGTGCCCTGCAGCAGCTTCGGCATTGGCAAGTTGTTGGGCTGCAGATGCCTGGGCTTGGGAGTTCAAGTCCTCGATCTTGGCTTCACCGAAAATGCTGCGGGTGGTCAGTCAGAGTTAAGCAAAGATGTAGGCGGACGAGAGACATACATCCAGGTGTTGCTTGATGGGGATTTGTAGACGTCTGGTTGGTTGATAACGAAGAGGATCTGCTCAAAACGTTAGCATCCAGAGTACAGAGGTCTGATGGTAGGCATGGCGATTTCCCATGCATGAAATGCGTTCTGCAGTAGATACTTACATTCTTTGGTCGCCTAAGAGTGACACGTGTGATGCCCTCAACATGCTTCAATCCAAGCTTCGCAATTGCTTTCCTGGCCTTCTTCTCATTGCGAGAGTGCACGGCGACGGAAGCTCCTGCGGGAATGCCAGCCTCACCACCTGCGGCGTCGACTTCGGAATCGGAGCTGTCCTCTGCATCCTCAACCTCGGCGCCCTTCTTTTCGGGCTCGTCGGGGAGTTCCTCAATGCGTGGATTCGACATGTTGGTAATTTGTGGAGTGGAGTAAGAGGTTGAAGTGGGCGGCGGATTGAGTTGATGTTCGTCGTGCACGGCTTCTGGAGAAACGTTTGTGGGCAATTTAGCGAAAGCTATGAGAGCTCCAATATTCCGTCATGAAATTTATCGCGACATCTCCAAGCGATCAAAAGGTCACTGCATGGATTACATTATGAATTTGTCGATTGAATTGATTGTTTAACTACATTCATTGGCAAAGTGAAGCCATCTCTACCCTTGGACCCAGATTGCACCGTGTCGAAAATAAGTAGTTTTCTCTAAATCAAAGACCGGAATTTGTATTGGATGCCTTTGATAGAAGTTCGAAATGCTCATGAATGCTAATGACCTGTCTCGCGGCTAGCACACTGCTCTCTTCCCACACCCGACTCAGCTATGCCTTTGAGCGAACCTTGGCAAGGCTCTTTTGGACTTGGAAACGTGCCTGTAATGTAATAGTTAGTAAACTGTCGTTAAGAGTACTTCGACGTTTTCGTGTGTAATCCATTCTTTATCCCAACTCCCATCCATCCACATGACCGAGACAGTATAGTAAATGCTGTTAACCCACCTGCTTCCTCAACTTCATGACCTTGAACCTCTCGAAGTCATTGAGTTGTTTCCTCTTCGCGAATTGGCTCCTGCTCTTTGCCCAGCTGCTGTTCTCGAATTTGTTGTCAATTTCCTCCTTCTCCCACAACTTCTTCAAAGCTCCATTGCCGGCAGCCCGTGGTAGGTTGGGAATAACGATCGGTGTAAGGGAGAGTGAGGAGAGTGGCGCAGAGTGACGAGGGACGACTTTGTCCTTGGATGAAGCGGGACCATCCACGAGCACCTATGCCAGTATAAGCTATTTTGAAAATAACAAGTGGAGTCTTCTGTCAAAGGACGTGTCTCAGAGGCAGAACGTACACGTTTGTGGTCGATAATCTCCGCGATAGCAGCTAGCCGACCTTCATAGGTACCTGTGCTGAAGAGAACGACACGGCCGACTTCGACCAGTCTCCACTGGCTTGTTGTGATCTCGGCGTCACCCATTTCGACTGATGTGGCTGCTTGTAAGTTAGCGACAACTCAAACTGCAAGCCGCCTATGTGTATTGGCACATACTGTCAGAAATAGGAGTTGTTGCTGAATTTCGTGATTGTTCAGATTGTCGTCGTCGTTACCCTTGGAATTGAAGTGTCGCGAAAGTTAGTGGGCAAAATCACGGAATGCCAAGCCCGCAAGCGAGGCCGCCTTTTACTAAAGATTTTCTCGCTCAGACTCAACCTCAACTTCGAACTTTACAATGAGTCTCATCTGCACCCAACCTCGTAGGAACAAGGGCATCAACACGCTATCTTATTCCGGACTGGGCTTATAAGATCTGGAACTTACCATCCTTCATTTGCAGCGTGTTATTCTCACTCATGGTATTTCGCCCAAAAGGAAACAGTTGTCTGCTGATGAATTACTCCAACATATCAGTATCTCCAAGATGAATACCATGGTACGTCGGCCAGTCATCTTTCATACATTGTTTCTACTATGATGCGGTAATTTGCGATTGAACTCAATGACCGGAAACCCCCGCCAGGGTTTCTTAACGGCATTGAAGCTATGATATTCAATTTCTTACATATTCTGATTCTTGAAGAGGTCTTTTAGTCTTTTAGTTACTGAGCTAAGACAGCGGGACATCAGCTAATAGTTCCCAGATAACTTGCAAAGAGTCCTGATTCTACTGTTACTTCACCTGCACACGCTCCACAGCCTTTTGCATGTGCTCAAATCATCCGACTTTGGACAGGCAGATGTTGCTGTAGGGTAAAGCTAATTCCATTCTTTCAATTCCGTTATCGTCCACCATTTAACACAATTCCAATGATTAAAACCTTATCACGCCTAGATAGTAAATGACTCTTCGGAGACTGATTTACACTTTACACCAAGATCACTGAGGAGTTTCGATTCTAGTTTTATTGTGCTGTCATTTCTCACTCGTGCCGGATTTGCTAACAGTCTCTCATAGTTTACATGACGAACCTTTTACATGGATTGTTTCATAGCGATTTCCGTGCCATAGAATGCAATCGAAGCATCTACTTACGTTGCAAACGGCGGCGATGTCGTACTAATTCGTAATATGATGATGAGGATGCTATCCGTCGTGCACTATCACGTTGTCATTTCCGGCGAAATGTATAGCACTTCCATCTAATGATAGCCTCGACTTGACTACATATCGAATTGCAATTGTCTAAAATGGGATGTGACATACCAATTCAGCTACATCAGCACAGCCAAACGCATATCCTCTCCATGAATCTGTCCTTGCGGGTGCTCCTCATCCTGCGCCACTTGTGATGTCTCACTAACAGGCCTCCGCCTAGTAGTAATTCTCCACCCATAATTCCGATAGAGCTTCACCAAAAGTTCTTGCTGCAAATCCGACTGTTCCAACGGTGATCGGGCGTCAAAAAGCGGCCCGGAATATGGGAATGCAACGACGCCCTGAAAGTTCGTCTGTCCTCTCTCATAAAAGCTCAACGAAAACTGCTCCGCCTTCTTCAACATATCCCGCACGCGGCCGCCGTTGGGATCCCCCGAATCTTCAGCGTTCTGAGCCCATCTCCAGAGGGCTGGATCGTGGAAATCCATTGCGCCCCCTTGAGATAAGATTTGAGCGTTGAATAGAAGATGTTTTAAAATGTTCAAATTGCAATCGCACTCCATAATTGCTATGCGGACAGCTTCCGTAGATAGAGTTCGTACTACACCAAGTAGGACCGCGAGAGCAGCAACCGCTCGCTCGTTGTTCTGTCGGATAGCATCTAGCAATCCTTCTTTTGCGGTTTCTCCTGCCATTGAGCCTTCCCAATCAATCTCTCCGTGCAGACATACGAGGACATATAATAATGACGCCTTCTCGTCCGTCCATGGCCCACGGAGGAGTTTCTCAGGAATGAGAAACCCCTCTGCAAATCCAAGGTACGAAATTCGAGCGATTTGATGAGGCCATAACCCCTCCAAATCAGCAGGACCTGGAAATTTCACCCCAGTGGCGTCCCATCCCCTACCCCTTCTCTTACGTGAGATCTCGTAGGCTCGCTGCACGTATTTCTCGAAAAAAGGCCAGGTGAAGAATTTACTCCGCAATACCAGTGACTGTAACTCCGGGGAAGCAGGCTCGACCGATGGGATTTTGAAAGAGGGTTTGGTGTTACAGAATGCTCGAATACAGAACTGCATGCACACACTTGTTGAGGACAATTTTTGGCCTATGACTGACGAACAACGAGGGAGAGCGATGTTCATGCTATGAAGGAATATCATTTCGAGGATTTCTGGCGGAATCGCTTGCAGTGTTGGCTTGGCTGGTGTGCTTTCCATTCTTTCTTTCCTGGGTGCCTTGGATGCAGATTTCCGGATCCGTTTCGAGGCCGATGAGATGGATGCCGGTGTGGCGCTGCGGGAAGATGCGGCCGACGTGATTGTGGATGAAGCTGATGAATTTGGATTGGGATTGTTCCGTTTGCGTTTTCCTCGCACGCGGATTGGAGTGAGCTTCATTTCAAATCTGTAGTGGAGGCCATTGTGAAGGTAAAATGCAATACTTCTGCCTTGTGAGGTGCACGTGCCAGGCGCGTGAATTGGCGTTTGTCGGAGATTCATTTTTCCTTCCTAGGTTACGCCTCTCATAAACAAACTCCAAAGATTCTTGACAATCATTGTCAAGACAAAGGATCTGAACGAACTCTTTCCATACGTTTTCTAAATCAAACACCATGCAGGTTCATGTCGTTCCGGATAATGAGCGCGCCTTTGATTCACAGGGCCGACAATTACCCTGGGGATATGCATATGCAGAGTAAGTCTTTATGTAAACCCCCATCTTACTAAACTCATTGCTAATATTCTACCCTACAGTGCTGACCTCAATGCCCGCCGTATACCAGAAGAACGTGGTCCTTTCGGGAAATCGCGTAAACGAAGCACGGCATCTCGAAGCAAAACAGCTACGCCCGCTACCAAAGAAAGCCAAGCCAAAAGTGACAACCTCAAATACATCGACGATATATTCACAGGCTACAAACAAGAGCTGCAAGCGAAGGAATCACTGCGAGCTCGGAAACCACAAGGTCCTGCAGGGTCGCTACCTCTATCTGCATCGGCTCCGAACCTAGAGAGCAGTCTCGGCGCAGGAGCACAAGTCACCGCGTTATCGCCTAATAAAGAACCAACAGAAGTTATACTCTATGGATACGGGAGCGATGTACAGTGGGCAGCGATAGATTACTATGAAAAGATATCTAAAGGCAGCATATACGAAGATTACGATCGCTACCCTCCACACTCAAAATACAATCTCTCCCTCAGCATCTCCCGCGCCTCGGCCCAACACAATATCTCAGTGACAGCGCTTCGAAAAAAGAACGAGTACGTCGGAGGCGACCACTGGATCAAAGTAACCTTCGATTCCCCAGAAGCAGCGGAGCGCGCCTGCCACTACTCCCCCCACGGCATCCACGGCTATCTCGTCTACGCCGAACGGTATCGAGGCACGGGGCCGAATGCAGATATCGCAATAAGAACCGGTGGAAATGGACAATCCAGTCTTACAGCAAGCCCAAATACCATATCTTCAACTACTTTACCGCTGGGAAGCATATCTTCTGAAACCGCTTCCTCAGCAACCGCGACAGCCAGTATACCTGCATCGATGCAACATAGGCATTCCGAGCCTATGATCCTTGGAGACCGTCCCATCTCCACCCCCGGCGACCTCCTCTCTCTTTCCCAACCCTCCGGCACAGCTACCTCCATCCAGCCCCGGCCCAAGGTCTCCACCCTCCGCGTCCGAGGCGCCAAACCCGCCGTCCTTCTTCCCCCCGAACAAGCCTTCCTCCCCGCTGCACCCCGCTGGCAACAAATCTTTGGTAATATACCAGTCATTGGCTGGGTTGTTGGAACTGGTCACGGCATGATTGGCGATCAGGTACCGAGGAAAGAGGATGGGAGCTTTGATAGTGATAATGCGAGCGTTTATTGGAAGTTTTGGTATATGGTCGATTCATGTTTTGGGACGAACGTTTGTGGATGTAAAGGCTGGGATGATGAGGATTAGGGCACATAGGAAGTTGGGGGAGGAATGGAATTGAGGGTGGAAAATCGTCATAGAGGAGAAGGCGAACGTTTTTGCACTTCCTGCAAGCTTTCGAACAAAAGGGTCTTGGCGGTGTCATGCTTTTGCATTGCGAGGCGTTGGTGGAAACTTATGGTTGGCTTTATAGCTTCCCATAGTCTGTCTACTCACACCCTTTTGGATCTTTTTATAATCGTACTACCAGAGTTTAGACTACATAATCCTCAGATGTCTTTTATTGAATACGTTAATTCTCGTAACCATTTGGTTTGCCAGGAAGACTATGTTTAGATATCTCTTTACGGAGGACCTGCTTGGCGGACTTCAAGCGCCCATAGTGTATTTTTCCTCTAAACCATGGAGTTTATGAGAGCTAGACTTCGATGTTCCTCAGGAATTCGACCGACAGAGGGTAATGATGTGTTTACTGTGCGGACGATATGTGGTGGGAGCGGATTAAATAAATGCCGGTAAATGGCCGAGGTGACCTTGACGACGCCTTCTACCTCCTCCACAATTTGTCTGCGATAAGACTGGATAGTGGTGGTCAGCATCAAGGCCACGCCGCTATTGAACAGGTCGAAGATTCTTCAAGGCGATGTCACAGTAAGACTCTAAAGGGGTTGCCCTAAAGATAAAGTTTCATACATCCTTTTACCTAAACATCTCTTTGCTCGAAGAAATTTCTGGGCTGAACTGCTACAGGGCCCGGACCAACGAGTTATAGGTCTATGGATCCGAGTACTGGTGCTGTATTGCACAGAGTGGCAAGTAACGGTCATCTGCCGGTGGTTAAGCTTCGTTTGGATGGAATTGCCGACCCAAACATTCTGGATTATTCTTGGGAACTGCTTTGCACCAGGCTGCTGTGAATGGATACGAAGAGATATGCGATTTGCTTCTGCAGAAATGGGCTAAAGTCGACGTGCGGGATAGTTCCGGCCGCACAGCCTTACAACAAGCAGCCGCATACGGCCACATACACATTGTTCGGCTTCTCGTCGACGGTGGTGCAAACGTGAATAGCCAGGACCATTGCGGAGGTCTGCCATTACAACGAGCTGCTTCGAACGGTGACCTACGAATCACTCGTCTCTTACTCGGTCGCGGTGCGCAACCGGATATACCTCGACAATTCGGTGGTTCAGCATTGCAGCGAGCGTCAGCACTCGGACACCTGGACCTCATGCAGCTTCTTCTAGCTCATGGCGCGAAGCCCGATGCATCCGAGCAGTACGGCGGTACGGCGCTGCAGCGTGCTACGGCTAATGGCAAGCAGAGCGCAGCGAAGCTACTATTAGCTCATGGTGCGGACCCAAACTCTAGGAACAGCTCAGGAGGAACTCCTCTTCAATGGACTTGCTCGGTTGGTTATGAGATTATTGCAGAGATGTTATTGATCTCGGGCGCATATCCACACGCAACTCATCCATCTGTGGCGACTCATGGACAGCATTGCAGCGCGCAATAACAAATGAGCACGATTTGATTGTGCAACTGTTGCGGTCGCATATCAACAAGGATGATGGCGCACACGAGCAAGATGACAGCTCAGGCAGAAGGACATAAATGTAGGATGAATAGAGGATCAAGAGAGATGTTTATAAAAACCGGTGCTACCGCGATAACATTCCATTTTTCACACACCCGCACTTCAATAAGACCCGCTCATCTCCAGAAGAAAGACTATGATCATGCCGATGCATGTGCGTCTTGTATTCTCCTTAAAGCGTTCGGCTATCCATCAATCGTTGTATCCTTCCGGTACTTTGATAGCGAACTGCTTGAGGTACTCATAGTGTGTCAAATTTTCATCGACCAAGCACCGAATCAATCTTGCAGCTTCGGGGCCATATTTCGTCGTCCAGTCTTGATCTTCTTCTTCCTCGCTTTTGAGTATGGAATTTGCCTATGCATGCCAGAGTCAACCATGGCTCTACGCTACTTCGATGATGTTCAACCCACATTTGTATTCAAGCCCAATCCAGTGGAGTTGATGGCGGCTTCATGGAAGCCTCTCCATGTTGCGAAGACTTCTCGAGCACGCTCAGACTCGTGTGGTGAGTTCAACGCTTTTACAATAAGCCTGAACTAAGCCGGTGGGATTTGCAAGAAGTTCTTCAGCGTCTATCACACAGATTTCAATCTCGTGGGTTTTGCCGAAGTTGTCATCGTTTTCTCTTCCTGCAAATGAAGGGCCAATGACGCCGGTTGCTTGTTAGTAATCAAAAAGTCGTCGAAGCTCTGCGTACCCCGTGTCCGTCGATTTGAATTGGGTGACCCCAGTAAGATCACTCAAAGGAGGAATCGTACAGCGGTAATAACTAGGGATTGACAGGCGGGGATGTCGTATGAGGAATGTCAACTGGAATCGACGGAGGATCTCTAGGGGAAGGACCGTTGGGTTATTCAAGGGTGTTTTAGCTGAGCATTCAGCTTCATACAACAAGGGGCAGACTCGCGAGGATGGTTGAAAGCTACCTGGAGACGAAGTGTTGGAGTCCTTCTGCGCAGTCTCGACCTCAACATCACTACTGAAAGCAGATTCAGACCGGAACGAACGCGCTATCGAAGCCAGCACGCCATCTTGCGGGACAATAAAATATGCCATGTCTTTAATGAATACACGTTTGTCCTACGAGATCAGATAGTTACTACTCGGCCTTCTGGAATCCGAATAGCACGATTATTTTTTTTAAAAAAAATAGGTATGACTTACTGGATTCGCTTTCTGATGCTCCCAAATTTCATCCACTGCTTTTAGGTATGTTAAATCATGCAATCCGCTAGCTTTTCTCTTTTCATCTTGATCATCAAATCGATTGCTGAGGCATTCAGGCCCCATGTAGAAGGCCCCTGAAAATGGTTCATGGATGCAAGTCACGCTATCGGCTTTCGTCATGAATATCTACTTGCGTGTCAAATGGTTTCGTCTCAGGAGAGTGGTGAAATAAGAGGAAAGAGTCCCCAACATACTCTTTCAAAAGCCGACGAACATGCTCGAGGGTGAGCAGCCAGAAAAATTGATTTTGATGACGTTGAATAACTTAGCGACATAGCAACTGCGTCGTTCAACTTGAAAGGTGTCACTCAGAATTGAATGCGCGCCTCTATTTCTATATAACATATCCAAAAAGCAACGCCAAATTCGATGCCACATCTAACATTACCAGAACGGATGGATATAGGACCTACACTAACGCTAAATGAGAAGCGTTGTCAAGCAGACTGGTAGCCTTGCATCAACCTATTAGCCCACGTTTGAAATCAGGCAATCTATCGCCTTGCTTAGCTCCCAGGGCTGACTTATTGCTGCCCATCCAGCTCCGGTGAAAGCCTGCTGCACGTGCACTGGTCTAAGTGGCTAGAGAGCTTGGGGACCGTTGGTATATGGGGCGTAACAGACCCAAATTTTGCCTGACTTCCCGCGTTTAACCAAGGCAGAATCCATTAGCTTTGATAAGGTGACGTGGATTTGACAGGCGAATATTTAATCAGGTGTTAGACGGTAGGGCGTTTACCGCGGTATCAGATTGAACGTACTTCCTTAAATCACCTGTTCTTTCTACGATGAAAAGAGCCTGAAACACTGATAATAGAGCTGAAAGAAGTGGCTTCAACTTATTGGATACTTCAAAATGTGCTACAAAGTTACAAACGGAGGGAAATTTCTATAAGATTAGCGTGAGGGCTTAATTCTCAAATCGAGTTCCAATGAGAAGTAGCAGTCGTGAAAAGTATCTATCTAAGGCGAGTGAAGAAGTGGGTGACCGTCTCACCATTATTCAAACCTATTACTCATCTGTAGTGTCCATCTGAGGCAAATCTACTCCGAACGGACGGCAAATGTTTTGCTCGTTTCCATGGCTCTCGGTATCACTTACCTGTGTAGTCTAATCCCAGCACTCAAGGCAGTATCCAGGACCCAACCAGCAGTCCTTCCCACAAGGACCTTTATGCTCTCCCGCCTTCGGTGGCTTCTCTACAAAGCCCGAATTTCCCCACGCGGCTTGGTTCTTTGTAGCATTTATATTTCTCTGCCTCTCCTCATCTACTTCTTTCATGCGCGCAGCTAACTCTTCATCCTCAATCGCCCATTCCAGGATCCGTATAGCATATTTCAATTTCTCCATGTTGCTAGGTTTCTCCAACATTGCCTTGAACTCGGCGCTAGGGCCCGTCACTAAGGCATTCAGCTTGTACGAGAGATTAGTCAAGAAGAAGACCAGACGGTCAATGAATCGAGAAATGCCTGGCAGATGACGAAGAGCCCATATCTGGCGTGCTTCGGCGAACTCCAATCCCTTGCGAATGTCCAGTTCGATCTCACGACCGAGTCGCTCCATTGTCCGGAAACCGAAGAAGTGTAGCGCTTGGTAGGTTAGAAGTGCGGAGACCAGATCTAGACTGATGGCTTCAGAGGGGTTGGTCCCGTGCCATTGCAGCAGGCTTATTATGCCGTAGAGTGTGGTGGAGTTTTCTGGGATGAGCAGGATCTGCTGAGTAGGGTTTTGAGAGTCAGCTTTCAGGTATTTGGCATGGTTGGGGAACACGTGGTCGAGCTTGGATAGGGGTACGCCGTCTTTTACTAGAGTGTTGAGCGGGAAATCCTTGATGAAAATGCTCACCATCGCGACTGGAGACAGAGACTTGTTTGGGGAAGTCATTTTGTCGGGAATGGTAATGTAGTACTCAACCTGATGTGAAAGACTGGTTCGATAATCGAGATATCTTTCTAAATGCTGGTAGACTTGATGTGACAAAGCGGTTAGCACCCTCATTCGTTTTGAGGAGGCTTTGGTTTAAGTATACTTGCTTTGTTCTTCACAATGAAAACTCATCGCAAGAAAATGAGTAAGGCGAAATATTGTCTCAGGAAACAATGACATTGTGCAATATTCTAAGTCATCCGCGTTAGAACCTGTATTTGAAAGATCACCTCTTCACAATGCAATTGCATCATACGCATAACTAGTTAGTACCTCTTGCAAAAATACCTCCCCAACACAATGCTTTGACCATCACTATTTCTAAGAGCTTCAGGATGACGAGGTTAGGAGGAACATTCACCCGAAACATTGTGCCACAAGCAAACCACCATAATGCACAAAGAAACCCCTCGGTGCTATATCGCAACATTGTTCTAATCTATGGGCTGAAGATGTCATTGTAAGTCCAAATTTTATCTTCTAGACGATATAAATACTCCCATCTTCGGCACTATTCTCAAACGCATAACTCTTGACCAAATCTTCAAAGTTCAAGTACACTACGATCCACAACAAATATCCCTTCCACAGTAAGTCCATCCGAATACCTCAATATGTCTTCATTTGCAGTATCGAAAACCAACACCCAAGTCCAGAGCAAGGCAACCAAAGTCCAGCTCAAATCGACCAAAGCCCAGATCAAGACGTCCAAAGTCCATCTTCATGGCTCTTATGCCCACCCTGCTCAAGCTGAACTGAACGCTATACCTGAAGGACCCGCCCCAAACACAGGAGTCACAGCACCCGAGGCTGGAATCAAAGGAGCCCCCTTCGACCCCATTCTCGAACCCAAACGCGCCTCTAACGATACTCATGCTTCCTTCCTCGAACAGCAGGTCCTGAAAGGTCAGCGTCTCTCAGGAATTGATTACGCAGCCCTTGAACAGGAACGCCTTGATGCTAAAAAGAAGCAGCGTAGGATGCTCGACTTGCTCTGGATGAAGAAGTGTGAGAAGAACGAGCGCAAGATGGCTGATCGTAAGTTGAAGCGTGATGTTAGGCAGATGATGCTTGACAAGATTGAGAAAGACCATAATCAGGACTTGGAGGCTTTGAGGTTGCAGTGCGTGGAGAAGGGTTTGATTGGTTGATATGCCGAGATAGCTCTTATTCTTGTAGTAGAGATTGATGTGGCGCTTTGGCCTGGCACTTAGACTTCACTGCGTATGTGGACCTTAACGGTGTTGTAGCTTACAATAATTAGAAAGTACCAAAAGATTAATTTCCATTCAATGACTTCAATATCAGATGATTTAAACCTGATTATGTGAATGTCTAACTAGGAGAATACTTCCAGAAACCCCCTATTCATAACTGTAATTCACTCTAACTCATTTCACGCATCAACCCATGCCACAATCATAATCTACACAATGTATAAGCATCAAATCACCGAATTGGAACGAATAAAATATCGTTCTATTCCAAAATTCTTGTCTTTTTCCAAACTGTCGTCTCCATTCCAACTCAAATCATGGTATCGCCAACTCGACATGCAACTCCAGAAAGCCAACAGATTTGTATTCTCATGACAGATGAGGCAAAGATCGTCTTCAACGAGCAACTCTACATCTCCAATCTCTCCCTCATCTTTCCAAAGTATCCTTAATACTATGTCCCAAAAATCCAATCCATCATCATTCCATCGGGTTTCACAACAACAGACGGCGTGTCCCAAGTATTAGAAGTGTTGAAAACATCTGATCGAGATATCTCATCACTTTTTAAAACCGACAAAGACGAGGAGAGCTTCATTAATGCCGTTAAACTCTACCAAACCCTCTACTTCTTCGGCTCAACCTCCGTAATCGAGAAACCCGGTCGAGAAATCGAGCTCGCCATCCGTCGAGGCCTAAATCTTCCCCAATTGAAGGAACTCTGGGATTTACGGCACTTGCCAGGATTAGAGCGCTTCATTATGCGCCTAGTCTACTCCCTAGCACAAATGAAATACCTAGATCGGATGTTGGAGAAGCATCGTGACAGGTATGAGAAACTTGACGATCCGATAAAGAGGTTTTCGTCTCGGGAGTACAGGAGAGTAAGGGCTTGGTGGAAGGAAGAAGGGCAGAGGGAGTTAGCAGATAGAGTAGGAGCAAGTTTGGAAGTGATTGTTAGGGGGTACGATATAAGAGCAAAGCAGGATGCATGGGCTAATACGGGGTTTGTGAAGCGGCCGGAGGAGACGACCAAATGGAGGAAGAGTTTGGCGGGGAAAGCGTGTTGGTTGGGAGAGTGTGAGATTTGTTGGCCTCCGTTTCAGGATGATGTCGGCTCTGCGGGTAGGGAGAAGGAAGGAGGGAAAGAGGACGGTAATGACAGCTATTGGGTGGTAGAGATGGTTAAGTTTGGCGATACTTGCCTGATTTTGGTGGTAGACCTTTTGCTCTCCTAGGCGACGTTGTTGAACGGCTTTTTGGATGGATCCATTGGTAATTGTAAACAGCACTGAAGGGCTATCGACATTACGCTTGTAGCTTGAGTAAGCTAAAAGTTCTGGTGTTACCGTTCATCAATCATTTGTAGGCGCGCTCGATGGGTGCTCGTTTGTTGAAAATGCTGGCTTGAAGTGAGATGCTCTCGATTGTTTAGATGAAGAGCTGCGTTTCAATTTTGCAGTGAGTTCTTTACGTACCTCCGCATGTGTTCCTCCATTCGGGCGCACCGCGTCGAGGCTCTAGACCACAATTGCTATAAGATAAACATATACGAGAAGGTTACACACTGGTTTAAGGTGATTACAACAACCAGAAATCCTCCCAGAGAATATCTGTAATAAAGACAAGACTAGAGTTATACTATCAATACTAGGGTCAATCAGGGCTCTTATAGGTAAGAATAATAGGCAAAAATATAGGGGTACTCGTGTCAAGCAAACTATAGTCACATTTTATTGAGTATATTAGCAGCGATGGTAGGCTTTTAAACTCTCTAATTATTTGGCCTGCAAGCACCCATCAAAGCAACTAGACGGCATTTCCGACCCCTAGTTGGCAACATGCATGCTCCGATTCTAGATACACCAACTCTTATATAAGCTTAAAGTGGCTAAAGCGTATATTCAATCCTGAAACCAAGGAACAAGCTGGGTTACAATTTCTTTAGTGTGTAGTAAGGGCCAAGACAACGCATCTAGACAAATGGAAGAAGCCGTCCATAAGCTTTACAAGGGTTAGATACCGACAGTCGGTGTCATCAGGTTTAGACTGACTAACACAAATATCAACTTCGACCAATTTACAGTTAGGTACAATGTCTTGTCTCATCCCAAAGCTGTCTAATCTGTTCAGTAACCTCTAAATATCAAAAAGCGCACATATACTGTCTCAAAGGCTAAAAGCTCCCAAAAAAACTCACCCAAGAGCCATCAAAGATAGCAAGTTATGCCTAGCTCACAAGACATCTCTTATCATTCTAAAAATTGTCTTTCATCAGAACTGAGACCTCAGGAAACTTGTCCGGCTCCTGCCCTTGCAGCAGCGCCCCTCCTTCCTTGCCTGTGAATGCCCCATTCATCCACGCCGTTGTATACGCCGTCAGGATCCGCACCATCTCGGCCGGCGCAATCGTGCCCAGCAGATCCGCGAACGGCGCCGTGCTCTGCCCAGCCGCCTGCAGCAGCGTGGGCATGTCCGAGAAGGTCTCGTGGGTCGTGTTCGCGACGTGGACAACCAGCTTCGTCCCCTTCAGCTGCGGCCACGCCGCCAGCCAGCTGGGATCGGTAGTGTTGTCATGGGTCATGAATAGCACTGGCTGCGACAGCCCCGACAGGGGCGGCGATCCGAAGATGGTACCGTCCCAATTGACCGCGCCGCGAATGCGGGGGTCCCGGCTGGCGGCGACAATGGCGGAGGCGCCGCCCACAGAGTGTCCCAGCATGGCGATGCGGTCGGTCGGAAACGGTCGGGGCCCGCGTTGGGGGAGCAGCTCGGCTATGGCGGTCGCGTTGCTCAGCTGGTCGATAACAAAGGATGCGTCGGCGGCGCGAGGGTACTCGTCCCAGGCAGGGCTGCTCAGTATGGAGGCGTTGTTATAGACTGCGTGGCCATCAGAATAGATAATGATGTCAGCGTCCTCGGGGTGATCGATGGTGATGACTATGAAGCCCTCGCTGGCGATGGCGGAGGCGAGGACATTATAATAGAGGCGAGGAATGCTGTAGCCAGGGGAGAAGAGCAGGATGGAGCCGTCATCTAGGAGGGAGCGGCTGTCGGGATGGACTGAACACACTGGCAGACGAGCCTCCAGGAAGAGGGGTGTGAAATTGGCGGAGATGTTGAAGGTCATTTCGAGAAATGGCCCCTGGTACTCGGCGGTTTTGTTGGGCATGTCAGGGACCGGTATAGTGGATGCGCACGTCGCAGGTTGAAAGACCGACAGCATCAATGCCCGTGGCGTTGGCGTTGCGGCATAGGGGTCATTGCGGGTGTAGTCGATCAGGGTCCCAGTCGTCATAGTGACATTGTATTTACCAGGCGGGTTTGGGAGCAGGTATCCTGCAGTCGTGTTGGCGAGCAAGAGGAGAAGAATCGAAAGCATATCTGCGAGTGTAGTTGTGCCGCAACTGCAGTATCCTGGAGACCCAGGCGTGAGAAGCAGGAGACGACTGGAAAAGAGGGCTAAACAACTGACGAGCGTTGTTTCGTATTCACGCAGAAAGAAGATCCTCAAGGTGATAACACAGGTTCGGAACAAGGAACGCGACTTAATGCACGGTTAGGTGACAATAAGGATCAGTCCAACTGGCGTCGTAGTAGTAGAATACTCACTGAGAAGCAAAGTGGCTATATACTCTCTGACCCGTATGTGATGTCCGATATACATGCACGCAAGGGAGCGCACGTGGTTGAGTATCTTTCTGGAATCACTGGGGCTGAGCCTCAGCGCGATTCGTAGTTCCGCGCTGAACGGCCGGGGCCTCGTCCCGGGTACGTATAGCATGGCACCTAGCATCCATTGAAGGCATATACAAAAGCGGTATATAACAATTGTCTTTGATTGGCACAGCGACCGTTGGGATCGATGGCTTTCTCGCGATGACTCCTGCTAACACTTTAATAGCAATGCTTCTGCGGTGAGTTTCGCTCAAAAAGGCAACGTCAGCATAGTTACTGTTCTGGTACACTGCTCGGGTACACTCCAATGCTATTGGACACATCGTATATGAATGCGGATGCCAGGCTCATGTCAAACCACAGCCACAAAGCTCAACTCTGCAGCAGCAGGCTATGCATACAGCATGTCTGCCTCGCCACCAAGAAATCCTACAGCGATCTTTCTTTGATATAGTTTCCGCCTCTCTTCTTGGTCTGGGGATAAGTTGTATATCTTGTCAGTTACAATGCCAGAGCCAAGACCAGCAGGTTCCAAGCGACCAAGAGACAGATATTCCCGCTTGATCTGCCTTGGGTGTTGCGAAAGGCGCATTCGGTGCGAGTTACCAAGCAAAGTTGAGATCCCAAATCCGGGAGAGCTCCAGACGGTTCAGACGCCTTGCTACCGATGCAAGAGATTGGGCGTTCCTTGTGTAATCCGGCAGACGATCTTGGGTCGACCAGGCCCCGAAAGTAGTTCGACGACTGCGGCAGATTTTCGGCCCGCAAGGACCGGCGACTTCGTTTCGCGCATCGTCATTGAGCTTCCTTCACGGACAGTGGCACGCACTCAGCCAGCTACTGTGCAGGACGAGACACAACTAGTCAACCCTTCTGCCACTCCGCGGACCAGATTGCGCTCTTCAAACGATCAGCCGCCGAGCCAGGGAGATCCCGCGCGCTGGAATGGGGATGCACTGCTGATTCACACACCCCAGTCGACTGAGACGGTCATCATCATCCGTGCGCTCGATACGCTTCGATGCGAGAAGGTAGAAGAGGAATGGTTCCGACATCTGCCAGCCCACGTGGGGCACACACGGGCCCTGGATCTGTCTATTAAAGCCATTGTCGCAGCTTGCGCATACTCCAGAGGCGTACCGAAACTTACTTCTGGCGACTGCTACCAAGCCCTGGCACTCGCCCTCAATGCTGTGCAAGCGAACATCAAGCAGTCGCATGGAAAGCCGAATGATGACATACTTGCGTCGACGGCACTGCTGGCTCCTTTCGATGGCGTGATAAAGAAGCATGGCATTCTAACGTGTCTGCATGTCGAAGGGTTGGCTGCAATCTTAGCAGCAAGACCTGCAACATATCCAGTCACGCAGCTTGCGAGAGAGATCCTTGACTTCCACGCTGGCGAGTCTGCCATTATGGCATGTGTCCAGGGTAAGCCCTCGCCCTTCGAGAGCGTTGCTCGAGTGTACTTTACCAACAATAGGATGGGATACAGCGACAGCGATCGCGCCCAACTCAAGGCTCTTGGCAACGAGCTCTTCGTTCGCATTCCGCGGCTCGTGAGGCTCGTTCGCTTGTTGCGACTCCAACCGTCTCCGCAGAATCAGCTGCTTTTGGATGCGCTTAGGCTTTCGAAGTCACTTCTCAGGCTGCAAGATTCTCAAGCTGAGGGGCGACTATTGCGGAACATCAAAGTTCACCCCTCAAGTGATCCTGATGCTCCGTCGCCTCTCCGTCAGAGCCTGCATTTTGCTTCTATCAAGGATTTCGAAGCACTTGCATATTACTGGCAAAGCCGCCTGTCTCTGCTCAGACTGGAATGGCGCCTCCATAACTTGTCCGTGTCAAGTGATGTACAAGCCGACAGTACAGATGAGCCAGGAGTATCTTTCCGGCCAAGTTTCGGGCCGAGGGCCAATGAGATGTTCCGACTTGTGAAGAACGTTCTGATGTGTTCAGAATATGCCGGAACGTTACCACTTCGCAAGCATGACCGCCTGTTTGCTCATGCGATGGTGGTCGTTTGGGGTGTAACAATGGACGTGCCGGTGGCCCTCAGCCATGCTCAGGATGGAGAAGGGACAGGTTCTCTGTTTAATCTATTGTTGCGAAGGGTAAACATTGCACTGGAAGCAAAGCCAGATCTCACCGTTGAAGACATGGACACGGCGGCAGATATCTTTGCAGGCGGACAGCCAAAGGGTAGATTTGCAGAGCTCTACGGCTTGTAATCGGCGTCGACTTGGGCGGAGGCTCACTTCGGCTCACTACTCATGGATCACGGCCCTCGCAATTCAAGTGAGGCAATCCCTATTACAGTCAGCCTTCTATTACTCGCGCATTGGCTCAATACACGTACCAGAAGCCCTTTGTCTTATGGCTTGTGCGATCAGATTATCCGCCAACGTATCCTCGAGGCTCGCCTACATTGCGAGGAATGTGGGGTATAAATGAATCGTCATTTACCCTCGCTATGTGGTTGCCTTCACATGATCCTCACCAAGCATGCTCAACGGCTGCAACTGAGCGAATTGGGTGTGCTCAAAGTCCATCTCATTGGTTCAGGGGAGGGCATAACCTCCACCCTGCGTGATGTGACGGACCGCACGATCGTATAAGGCAGGAAAACATGGTCAATCTGTGCTTTGTCTCTTTACGTGGGGTGTGTCTGTAGTTAACTTAGCTAAGTTATTCAAGATGTCAAAGAACAACCTTAACCAAAAGAATGTGGATAGCATGCTAATTCTCTATAAAAGAGTGGCCGGTGTTAAGGAAACAATTAACGAGTGATAAACTAATAAAAGAGTGACTTAAAAAGAAAGATATAAAGGTGGAAAAGCTAGAGCAAAAATGAATGACTACTAAGTGACTGACTCTCTACCTTATTTCAACGTCGAGCAGGGGCTCGACTACATCCACGCTGCCGGGATGACTGCCGCTTGGCTTTCAGCCTAGCTAACTCGACCTCTAAGCGCTGGATCTCAGTCTGCTCATCCTCAATATCACAGTGCTCGCACTGGAGTGAATTGGAGTGGATTCGAATGCTCAATCCACCTTATCCAGCTACCTCATTGCCTCGTTGCCTTGTGGCGCTCTTGGCAGTTAGAACAGCCAACACCAGGCTGGTATACTAACCCCTCAGGATTATAGCAATATTTATCGTAATAGCTTGCGTGAAAAAAGCATTTCTGGAAGCTACAGGTGCCGCCCCGAGCATAATCAATACTAGTGCTGCAGATTTGCGGTATCTACAGACCGTCATGTGTGTTCCGCATGCATCGAATCTTGAGCTAGAACTTTGCTTCTGCGGCATGAACAGTAGGTTGCTTGAAAGCTTCAAGCACAACAACTTTAGTGGGGCCTGAGCCGGGGGCGTTCTGTTAAAATGTAGTGAGCCATTCATGTTGATCTAGAAAGCCGAAAAAACGTTTTCGGGTGGGTAAACCGCTTTAAAGATTTTGAGTCCTGCAAGTCATCGAGAAGGTAACGGGGCGAGATTATGCAGATTTACTGCACGAAAGAATAGTCGAGCCATTGGGAATGTCCGAACCTGGACAGAGGCAATTCTCGCTTGGGAGGTGTTGGAAAGGGAAGGAATTGACTCGCAAGCTGAAGCTTACTTTAAGTAATGTACTGATCAGGCCAATGACAATCCCTTGCGAGAAGTTACCGTGATTAGGCAAGCCTTTCACCATCAACCTCCAAAACATTTGCACATACGGCCTTGGATGTCTGAAAGTGGTGCTCCTCATCCTCAAGCCTGGGTCTAATCAGCGGTGGAAACTCTTATATGGAATTGTTCATGGGTCATAGATCGATATGGACATATCATAATTCCAAAATTTCTTTACAAGCGATTTCTCAGTCAGTTCCGACCCACCAACTTCCCCGCCAACACCGTCTTAATCGTCTCCTCCAAATCCTCCTTGGGCAATCCCAGCTTATCATTCCACAAGCCAGCGGGCCTAGAATCGCCCAAAGCACCCTCTCCAAACACAGCACCCTGAATCAATGCTCCGATACCGCTGAAATCCCCGTTCTTCAACTTCTCGCCACCCTGCGCGATCAGTTCCTTTGAGCTCACAGGCTTCTCGGTGAACTTATCGCCCGAGACCTTCTCGAGGACAGCGCGGATGTCGTTGGTGGTGACGTCAAAAGATGAGATGTAGATGTATTTGTTCTTGGTCTCGGCGGGCTTTTCGAGGACCTTGATGAGTGCGAGACCAATTTGGTGGAGGTTTGTGCCGCTGAAGGGGACGTTGCCGCCGTCGATTACGGTGACGGTCTTTTGAGCGATGTTGAAGCCGAGAAACCCGGATTTGAGGCCCTGGACTTAGGTCAATCCATGATACTGCCTATGAGAATGGGAATCTTTGATCCGATTATGTAATGACGGAAGTTCAATTGGTCGAAGAATGAAGCGTAGAGATGTACATGCGAATAGCATGCGCGGGATTTTGTGCTCAGATGTTCTCCATCTGAGACGCCAACTTTCCCACGTTTAGACTCTCTTCGTCTGTCACGCCTTCCATTTCGGAGATTTTTATTTATGTGACGGAAATGAGCAAGCTCGGAAAGGAATGCCCCGAAGATTGAAGACGCATTGAAGCTGACTGAAGCAAATGTCATATCCACTCACCCAATCAAAGAAAGCTCCAGTGATGACACTTGACCATTCAATTTTGTTCTCGTTCTTCTTCAAATAGTCAACCGTTCCTACCTTCGCTCCGAAGATAGGGACAATGTCCCTCACTCTCTTATCGGGCGTATTACTACCAAACTCGCTGGGAAGATACCTCTTCACGCCGGCAGCAATTGCTGCATCGATGAACTTCTGCTGGTCGCCAAGAGCTGTACCACCGACCAAGCTGATGACGGCATCTTGGCCTTTGAAAGCGGAAACCAAGGCGTCTTGGTCGTCGTATTTTGCTCTGATTACTTTGACGGAATCGGGGAAAGTTGACTTGGATTCCTGGCGCGAGAGAACAGTAGTGTTGAAGGAAGAGGATGTAAGAAAGGCGTTTAAGATTGAAGGGCCGAGGTTTCCTCCCGCCTGAGATGAGATGGTCAGTCATTTGCTGTCAGATACAGATGCATGTATAAGCGGCCAGGAGAGGTGAATGAAGGGCGGAGCGGAATGCTTGGGAGCGGATGGTGTGGGGCATTCGTATCCGGCAATACTAACCCCAATGAGGATGACGTTCTTGATAGCAGACATTTTCGGAGCTCTGAAATATGAATTGGCTACTAGAATCAAAGGTACAAGTAAAGATAGAAGGATGAGAGGAGTTGTTAGACGACTCTGAGCGATGCGGTTGTTCGTCATTTTGGTCTGGGTTATATCAATTTATACCCCACACAGAAGCTCAATGGTGCCCCACCTTTGTGCGTATTGCGCCAGAATGTCGGACGTGTGCGTGAGAAGCGAGCGCGAGCTTAGAAATCTGAACGCCACGACAATTTGCTTGTAGTTCTTGCTTGGAGGGCTGGAGGCAACGTTATTGAACTGATCGAGAAGCGTAAGAGTAGGGCAAGCTTGTCGTAATCGCTGTTCTGTTTGATTGGCAGGGCTCGAATGAATTGAGGATAGCGTTGTCAGATTCAGGAGTCTTCTTAATGCTGGTCGTCCAAAAGTCGGCGCTGTGGCTTGCATTACTAAGAGTGCGGAATCTTCCGCGCTTATAGATCATAAATGACCTTTCCTCTGGGCCGAACCAAGACGCGGTGGGGGAAGCAGTTATCGTTTCAAGTCCGAGTCACACGAAACCATTGAGGACATACCAGCTGAAATGCTCCGCGCTCTGTCCTTCCTAGACATATTCCTAACATTACTGCTCACCTTCATATCCGAGTCCATCGATAATGTACTTTGTTGTACCAATTTCGGAATCTGTTCAGAGCCGCGGCAATTCGTTGTCTTCGGCCTTCGAAGTTTTCTTGGGGGAAGGTCAACTGAAGTCAAAGAGTCTCTGCAGCATCCAATTGAATAGAGAGCATCACGACGATGCTTTTGAGCGATGATACTTATTAGTACAGACTTGTTGGGCCTTTCTGACTAGATGAACGCTCGTGGCATCTCTGGCCTTGTGAGCGCGGTGCAAGCTAGACCCTGCAAAGTACTCCATATAGAATATGCGGCACGAATCATTTAAAGCCTATAGGGATTAATATCATATATACAAACCTCTGCTCGCACCCATAGAGGGCATGCTCTTCGACATATCTATAGCTCGGTGCCACACGGCAAAGGAGGTCGGCTCTCCACAATCATCTAGAGCCGGTCGCTCCTCGCAGGCAGTGAAACTCGAAGCTCCTGCGAGGATGATGGTAAGCCTGGATGGGATCATTTGGCGTTCGGATGGTAACTACTATGACGGGAGCTGATGAGGATCGAGATAGATTTTGTTGTAGGGAAAGCGAAGACATTCGTTTTTGGCCAAAGGTCCGTGCGCGTCGCAACCTCCAGCACGAACCTTGGAACGTTCGGAAATGAAGTGAGTCACTCTGCATCCCAACAGTATGTAGAAAGTATCTTAAATACAGATTTTTGATAGTACACACGCCTCACCTTTGTCAAAACAGATGCTGTTCTAAACACTCGTTTCCGGAGTACCTTAAGGACGGCAACTTTCTAATGCCTTTCCCCGAGTCTAAGTCGACTCTGTAGGCCGGTAGCAAGAAAAATAGAAGCATAGAACGATCCTTCGAAAACCCGTAGCTGCATAGAGTTTGTCTGACTATGGTAGCCTTACCCCCGGTTGGGTTCGCTCATAATAGGTAGACTCGAAATCTGCGCACGCAGCAGCCGCTCAATACCTATAAGATTATGATCGAACTCTGCTCGCTCTCAAACTCAGAACCACATACATCACTCCTGATTTACCACCCTCTACGCCCCAAGTTCAAATCACTGAAGAGATTACAAGCCACCACTCGACCGAACGCGAGCCAAAAATATAGCTATGGCTATATCGACCCGTTTTCTGATCCTCTCTGACACTCATGGGAAATGGCCCTACTCAGACTCCGAATCTCCCAAAGTGGATGTTTTCCTGCACTGCGGTGATCTCACGCAAGTAGGCGGATTATCCGAATTCCGCAAAGCCATCGACAAGATCAAGACCATCGACGCAGAGCTTAAATTAGTCCTCGCTGGAAACCACGACCTTGAACTAGATGGACAATGGTGGCATGAAAATCTGATCGAAGAAGAAGATGAGAATCCGGAGGACAGCGCTCAAGCCATCGCATTTTTCAAAGCCCGAACAACCTCCGGACTTTATTACCTCGAGGAAGGGACGCACACTTTTGCGCTCTCGTCTGGAGCCCAATTTACCATCTATGCGTCGCCGTATACTCCAGAGTTCAACAATTACGCCTTTTCATACCCACCCGAAGAAGACCGTTTCAATCCTGATCCCGAAGGAGACCATTCAGAACGCGCCCCCAATGCCAGTGTGCGAAGTTATGCTGAAAACCCCATTCCAAACAACGTTGACATCGTGATGACGCATGGACCGCCACTTTTCAAGAGTCCCCAATATCGCCTTGACATCAACCACAAGAACGAGCACTGCGGTTGTGAAAAGCTGGCGAAAGCTATATGCCGCACAAAACCCCGACTGCACTGTTTTGGCCATCTGCACGAGGGAAGAGGCGTAGCGCTCGTAAAGTGGGATGACTTGGACGGTGCTACTCTCAGCGTTCCCAGCATTAGGTTGGTGGAAGATGATGGGGCGGTGTTATACTTGAAGGATGTCAGAACGACAACATCAAGGGCGGAGACTTTATTGGTGAACGCGGCGATGGATCAGGGTAAATCGTGGCTGGTGGATATAGACATGAACAGTTGCACCAAATGAGGTATTGTTGGGTGTGAACGTTACAGTGCGAGCTCGATCCCTTGATCAATACAAGCTCTTATCACGAATCATCATATTATTCTTAACCATCATACACTGACAAACCTCGACTCAACCCAACGCCACCTTAATCCAAGGCCACCTTCTAGAGATCAATACCCCGCTCATTCACCACTTCACCACCTTCACTCGCCCCACACCCGAACAGCGCTAAACTAGCTCAAAACCTCGCACCTCGAAAGTTAGCATTTCGGGCCTCAGTAATCAACACTTTTTTATTATATTACCCGATTAGGAAGGGTTTTGGACCTGGTCCGTGCGTATGATGGCCTGAGGCGACCAAGTACGCATGACTTGTAGTACTCCCCCACAGAGAGCTGGACTACAGACATTAGCGCGATGCAAGAGTTGGCTCTTAGGTACGGGTAGCTTGTGAATACTTGAACGCGCCTTGCACGCAATAGAGCATGGAAGTAAGTCTCATGGCTTCAACAACTATATCATGAAAGTCGGAACTTATGGCTTCTAGTATGGGTCTGCTCCTATCAACTCCAATGTTTAGGGTTTACATAGGTCCATTGAACTCGGCAATGGTCGTTAAAGCTAGTTGCCCTCATTAAGACTATCTAGAAGATGCTTGGTATAGGAAGCCTGTGCACGTATCAACTTTCAACAGTTTAGACTTGCGAGCAACACACGCGAACCCCAAGCTGACTCCAGCGGCAAGAGGAACGTATCTCCACGGAGCCCATTTGGAATCCCTCTCCGATGAGCGAGACTTAGAAGCCACTACGGTGCCATTGGAGTAAGAGCTTGGCTAGTGCTGCCTGGATGTAGAGCGCGTTACAGCATCGGAATATTTGATGATGTTTCTAAACGAATGGAAGATTCGCACATGTACTGTGTCTGTAAGACTTGCAAAATTGCTGCGTCTGGAGGCATCACGGTTCAACTGGAGGCAGGGTAAAGTTGCAGAAATGGTGGGCACTATGTTAGAATCTCAGAGATCAGTTGCAAAGAGGGAAACAAATGGACGTAACTTTCAAACTTCATTTGGATTCCGACTAAAAGAGTGGACAAATATGGACTATTCTGAGGTGCAGAAATGCAAGCATAAAGGGCTCTAAAAGCCGCGGTAATGCCATGCTAAAACCAATCCATTTTCATCCGACTGATTAGTTTACAAATGGGTGTTGCGAGTAATTTTGGATTCAGAGCAATCCTTTTGTCCCATGATCGAAAACCAAAAGCGATGCACCCTATTTACCCAATTCATTGAGAAGCGCCAAGAAGCACGCGATATACATACCAGAACCAGCCACTTCAGAGATAACTTAGCAACGGAGCCAAGTATCACCCTGGAGTGTGAATTCCATGAAATCCAATGGAGCGTTGCGGAGGATGTAAGGTGCGTGAATCGCAGAATAAGGACCCATCATGTAGCTGCGATGATGAATGGTAGGATGGGAATCATACCTTTGCATCGAATCCAAGAAGCTGGTATCGATTTGGCTCATGAAATGTTCGCTCTCAAGCTTGAGAGCCATCATTTCTTGTGCATGCACAGACTCATGCGAACTACCCCACATGATCATGCGCCTATCGCTTCGCCATAAGCGGATCTGGCTTGTTATGCGGTTGCGCTGGTAATATCGCCACGCGTCGATACGTTTTTTCAGAATGTCAATGTTCATCGCATTCGCCTGTTGGAGTTCGGCCGGGATGTTGTCGAGTACTTTAACAAGCAGCCGTTGGATGTCTTCGCGAATGACCGGGATCATCATTCTGTAGCGCTTTTTGGGGACGTTCCAGGTGAAGCGGTCATTGCTATGTTCGGCTGCATATGGCACAAAGTAGTACAACGCAAGTTGTGAGAGCCGAACAACCTTCTTCTGTTCCGGTGTATGCTGGAATAAGGTATTCAAGATTACAGTCCCTCGAGCATTCAGGATAGCGACCATGTCATCCTCATCGACCAAGGAGTGACGACTTGGATCATAAGGGGTACGTTGCGAGGAGTAGTTCAAATGAAAAGCTCTTAATGGCGGAGGCGCTGCCGGCTGCCTGACTGTCGTTGGACTGATATGGGAGTCCAAAGAATGGTTGCTATGTTGATAATAGACCTCCGGCACGGTTGTGGAGCAGTAGAGGTCAGTGACACCGTAAATCTCGCGACAAAGCTGAAGGTAAATGGGGTTTCCAGCAACAAGCTCCTGACCAGCCATCGCCAGATCAGTACTGAAATCGCCATTGGCAGATGACAAATGAAGCTGCTCAGCAAAATCAGGAACGTGGCCAATCTTCCTTGCATACTGCCGAAGAATCGCTCTCGATGTGGCATGCCATCCTTCCGCATCCTCGTTCGAGTCCGAGATAGCAGACGCATGGTGGGCAACAGGGCTTCCAATTGAAGAATGGCCGGGCGGTGTCTCGGTGGAATCAAAGGCAGAGCCAAAGTCGGAGGCAGAGCCGAAATTGAAGGCAGAGCCAAAATCGGAGGCAGATTCAACTGCATTGCCGCGCCTGTTGGCTGATGTGCTAGGTGTGAAAGGGCCAGACATGATGTCGACCAAGTTGTATTGAACCGAGAAGGGACGAGTTGATGAAGAAAGTGACTTGACAAAGCGGTGATGAAGAAAGAAAACCAGAATTCGAGAATTGACTCAAGATAGACGTATGGAAGAATAGATAGAGGACCTAATGAAGTGAAGTCTGACTGACGTGTTTGGCGAGCTTGAGCGAGCACATTTTGTCAACAAACCGGTGTAGGTGAAGTGAGACAGGCAGGATGGATGGACGTCAGGAAGTCTACAATACCTGAAGATGCCTCGCGTGCTCTCAATTGAAGAAAACCATTCAACTGAATTACATGAAGGTTGCGATTCGCATCCTGCCGGGTCAGTCTGCAGGTGAATAGTTGTTTCTGAGGTTTCCAATGCCTCGATCCCAAAATGAATATTCAGGTGTTTGTGAGGACGGCCAGCTGCAGGCTACTCTCATCTAGGAATCCCCAGCGGCGATGAGATGGCCGTGGTCTTCAAGAGTGTTGTTGGTGTTTTGTTGGTGTCAAATGGCGAACAGTTCGCATGTTTGGAATTGGAATGGTGGCCGAGCACCTGCAAGCCGCGTCACTTCGCAAGCTCAGCCACCCCGGCAGCGGCTTCCTTGGCCCTCCGCCCACTTTCATCCTCGTTTCAGGTTGATCATCGTCATCTGCCAAATCATAGTACCCATCTCGACAACTACTACCTACTCTCCTATACCACCACCACCACCACCACCAAAGGGCATGTTGTACCTAGGTATACCATTCCTTTATTCGCTTTGTTCCCCTCGTTGCTGCCCGGGGTAGCTTTGTCCTTCGACGCCAACCAGCCTTTGTTAAACATTCTCCCACCCGTCACAGCCTCCTACCTTCAGCCTCCTTGAGGGCTCTAATACTCATTCAATCTGTACATTTCTTCTCTCGCAGTATACCCTCGTTCGCTTTTATTACAATGCCTATTTTACTATTACAGCGTGACATCACCGGCGATGTCAAGTCGAGCTTCTCTTCCTGGGACAAATGCATGGCAAAGGCGTATTGCAAGTCCGTAAACCCACTCCTTCAACAGTCAGAGCCCCCAGCTAACCTTCCATAGGTGGCCAGTCATTGTTGCCATAATCATCGCTTCCATCGTCGTCCTCTCTCTCCTCTACTGCCTTGCCCGCTGTATGTGCTGCGGTGCGGAAAGCGCCTGTTGTTGCTTTAAATGCTGCACTTCTTGCTGCCCTGGAGGAGGCCGCAAGGGACACAAGCGCGTGGACTCCGCTCCTCCACCGCCGCATCCAGGATACCAGCCTGCATTCCAGCCTCAGCAAACCTTTCAACCAGCTCCGATTAATACCCAGTACCGATCGCCAGCCGCACCCGTATACGAAAGGCCACAATTTGCGACATTTGATGCCTCGGGAAAGCCTACAAATGAGGATTCGTTACCAGCCATGCCCAGTTGGGAGAATGCCACAAGTAAGAAGGTGGTAGAGGAAGTTATTCCGGAAAAACATGGGGATGTGGAAATGAACAGGCTGGATCACAATGGAGGTGTAACGGATCCTATGTTGGCTGGCGCTGCCACCGCGCCTCTCAGATCTCCGGTTAGGTCTCCAGTGCATCGATCACAATCGCGCGATAACTACGTCTCTCCTACCGATTATCAGCGGGGCGATGCTCACCTTGGAGCCGTGCCTCGACGCAGCCCCCAGAGTACTCCAAGTCCTTACGAGTCTCGACAGCAGTACGGGGAGTACCAAGACGGCTATCGCGGAATATCTCCCCTTCAAAGTTCATCGCCAGTTCATACAGTCGGAGGGGCATACAGACAGCAACAGCAGTATGGACGTGGGTCTCCTAGGCCAATCGTGAACACACAGAACAACCGACCAAAGCAAGCGCTGAACCCGCCGTCTCAAACTGGGGTTAACGACTATGGAATGTCAAATGCCTCGCGCCAAATTTACGAGATGCCATCACCTACCCAACATCAAGATAGAGGTTTCGCCACTGCTTCGGCGAGATCCAATTCCCCCGGATATGCGCCTTCGGGATCAACAAAATACGAGCCTTCAACGGCTGCATACCCGGGCCAACAAACATACCAACCATCTTCGGAGTCGACGACCCGGGGATATACAGCATACCAACCTCAGGAGCTGGACTCCAGCACTTATAACGGTGTTGCAAGGAAGCCGATTAATGGATCTTGGAAAGATGTTTGAGCACTCTTCATCGCGTTAGATTTATTTCATCGTCTTTAGGTCAGCTAATTCGCATTCTCATTCCTCATTCCTCACGGCTGCATCAAGTTGCAGTTGTCACTTCTTGTACTTCTGTATTCATGTATTTTTGTTTGCATAGCGAGGCGTTGTGGCGGTTTTGGAAGATATCCTGATGGGCTTGTAAATGAATCACATTTTTGTTCGACACCAAAGTTGTCCTTGGAAGTATTCCATTGATTTCAGTACGCAGCAGTGACTATACTATACCAACGGCGCGTAAAATCTTCGATTCCCAAGTACATCCTCGGGTAAGGCTTCGGTGTCCGACCAATTGGGAGAACCTTTTCAAGGAGTCATTCGCTCCATCCTTAGTCATCGAAAGATCTCGTGTCGCCAAGAACAAACCCCTTGGTTCCAGAAACCCCGTTCGATGTCATCTCCGATAGCAAAGGCTCGGGCCGTCCCATTCACCTTGCGCTAGAGACGTTAAGCATTGTGCGGCTCTCTTCATACCCAGTGTCTGCCCTACCAGTGTACAGTCAATCGATTTTTCCATGCTGACAAGGCTCAGTAGCGTCGATTCTGCAAGGCTGAGCAGTACAGTGAGAGTTGTACCAGTTGGGCATCATGTAAGGAACAATCTATTTTCAAGTTCACATGTGTAACACTCATTGGAATAGCAATGCAAAATTTTCCGAACCAATCGGTCGTGAACCGTCATGCACAAGTTAGCGACGGAAAAGATTGTGCGACCCCCGCACGGCGCATTTTGCTGATAATATCTGCGCGAGTCTTTCTAGTTCCGAACACATATGACACGAAGAATCTCCCCTGAGATGTCAACCTCATGGTACCGTGGGACAAGGTGGCAGTTCGCAGGCTCAGACACGCGGTCTGTGATACCGAGGAGTAGTTCGCTTCGGTTACGCCAACATGCTTTGAAGCGCGCACGTTTCCTGACTGCCTGATGTACCTTCTGCATCTAGAGTTATTGCCACAGGCCTGCTCAGTACATCAAAGCTTTATACGGTCAAAGTCGAGTCCTACTACGCCGACATTACACATCCGCAACGATGGAAAGGCGATGAACGGAGGCTAGAATCACTTTCACGTACTTTAGATCTCGAATGATCTTCGACTTCTCGCTCTCTCGGAAAGTTCCCCATATCTTATCATAAAGTTACAGACGGATTGACAACTCCAGTGCCGATCAGCGCCGCATTGTCTTCCTATTCCGCACTCAGGGACAATGTTGAATCTAACTGGTATTCGTGGGTAAGGCTATAGTAAGCGGAGTGGTCGGCTGAACCACGGTGGTGAATGCACCGACCGTCGACGGTGTCCGGCACGTCGTTTCGTGAAACTGCAACTTCGAATTCAGACGAGTCTCATTTAAAGCGCAAGGCACCGTTGCCTGCGGACTTGGTGATGACTTTGGATGAGCCACGGAGGATCGTATTGCACAGTAGGCAAATGGCAAGTTTGTGAGAGGCCGTGATGGCATGAAGGACGATGGGAGGCTAGTTTTTTGTGTTATGTCATTTCTCTACAAGCTCTCAATCAACATATAAAAGTCCGTAGGCGCTCACTCTATTCTTTCCATCATCTGCTCATCATCTGCTCATTAATACTTTGGCTTCATTGTTTCCTCTATTTAGCTACTCCACTAAACGTTCACTTACCAAGACGACCCCTACTATCTTGCTTATCAGCCCTCACAATTCGCCATTTGTACGAGCACCGCATTTCCCCATCAACTCATTTATTTTACGAAGCAAGCCGGAAACACTATGTTTGGAAACAGTTCAAGCCATGAATACAAAGAAGCCACTGTAAGCGAATTCACATCTTCTCCTCTTTTTATCCGTGCCAGGTACTTTCAGGGCATGGCGATATACCATGACATTCATGACCGAGCACTGGCTCCATTGAGCCTCAACCGCGAGACGAGATTCCAATCACTAACTATGGAAGACTGGCGGTCGCGTCAATAGATCTAGAGATGACGAAGGACGAGGGGGTTATAATTGATTGAAAGGTGAGCCGGTCTCAGTTCTTCATATCAAGATACCATTCCTTTCTCAAAGCAATCATTCGCGGAGTTACAACATTTCATCTTTCACCTCCAGCACTTGTAGAGATTTTGGGCTAATACCAACATTAACAGACCTCAATCAGGCCACTATCTCCTCCACCGCCGCATGCATGAGATATCGTTCATCGTTCATCGGGCCGACCAAAAAATTTACTCCTGATTGCGCAAATCTCACGTCACGAGTAGGAGACCACATGACCAGCCTAACGGGACATCATTACGTGATCTTTCATTGCATTTACAACGCCTACCTCAATTTTCAAGATTATTTAAATTGATAGACTTTTCTTTTTGATCTCGAACTCTGTATTCTCATTTCCGTTCTTCTTCTTCGCTTCTCCATTTCGGCTCCTCAATTTTTAGAATTTTTGTACCTTTAGCATCTCCTGCCTGTTTCTACACATGTCTTCATTCTTCTTCTCTTGTTTTTCCTTGTGCTACCTTATACCTTAGATTTCTGTAGTGGATTAGACATTTAGAGGTTTCCCCATACATCTACATAGAATACTACGTGTTTGTTTCACTGATCTCTTGTCTACGACATGGTTACGCTGATGGAGGTTTTATGCGGTCAAGATCAACATCTGATGCATATTTACTCCACTAGGCCACACATTTCGGCCATGCCGAGAGGGGGCAGCTAGCGTGATGCTAGGTAGTAAGACCGAGCAGATATCTTGTTGGTGTTACTCTTCTACATTGATACGGGATGGGTTGATGGTCGTCAAGACCACTTGGCTTAGTAACACCTATTAATTTCATGAAGTAGCACAACGGCTGTCTTAAGAAAAGAGGAACCACCTTCAACATGGAGCTATACAATCAAGGTATCAGTACCTCCGCAATGCAAGACGGAAAACTCAAGTTTCCATCCCAGCCCAGCCAAAAGAGGTCCCCCAAAAACAGCTTCCACCAAAGTAAGAATCAGGTTTACTAGCCCACATCTCTCAAAGAACCAAGTCCAAATGCTCGACCGAGTCGCGGTCCTCTCCTAACCGGCTCCGAGCCCGTTCCATGCTTATTCCATTCGTGTTTCTTCCGCGCATCCGTCCTTTGAAACACTTGCCCACACCTCTCACATATCAAATCCAAATCGACCCTACTCGGGTCAAGTAATGTCGAATGTTTCTGCTTGATGTGTCTTTCTCGGTTCCCGTGCGCATAGTCGCCATGGAAAGTCTTCCCGCAACGGTCGCATGGTAGCGAAGGCCGGGGATGGTCTAGCGAGCGAGTGTCATTTAAGGAGTGGATTTCGAAGCTGCGCTGTCGAGAGGGGCGGCTGCCGCCGGCTTTGCTATATGCTTCTGGGCTTGGACGGAACTTGGCTTGCTGCGTTGTTAGTGGGGTGCTTTCGCTAGCTGGGAATCTGAACGTCGATGGCGCATAATTATTACGTTCATTCGGATTCATAACTGAGAGTTGACTAAGACAGGTCGTTACGTCGTTTCCGGGTAGATGTATGATCTCTTGGGAGGTGGATTCAGAGTCTGGAAGGTGATATGAGTCGGTTTTCCTGGCGACATTGATGCGCTGATCGCCAATATTTGAAGCGTACGTGTGACTGTAGTCGTGTTGATAGGCCCGAGTACCGAAAGCGAACAAGCTATTCAAGTTGTGTGTTTCGCCGTTAGATGGAGAGTGATCCTGGAATTCCGATGGGAAGTTCAGGGAGCTGAAGTTCGACCCACGACGGCTTGAACTACGAGACGATCCGTCACCACAGGTCGAAGTGCCAGAGGATCCATCGGAAGAGAAGTTCACACGAGGTATGGCGTAGCACAGAGTTGGACGATCATTGGCTTGACCTAAATCCTCGGCTACCTGGGTGGGGCGGGATGGCTCCAGATCAAGGTACTGAGGGTAATAAGAACTGACTTGCATCGAGGAAGGACGAGTATCAATTGTAGTTGAGAGTTCCACATCTATAAAGCCTGCCTCCTTCTCCTTTGGTTTCAGCTTCGAGAGGCCCATGCCTCCATGATCATAATAGGCCGGCGAAAACGGCAGCGGGTGCTGGTAAGTCATGTCATGAGTTTCCGTGGGAGAATAATAGGAACGAATATGGCGTTGCTGCTTATAACGAGCAAAGGCGCGCTCATTATCTTCCGGTCCTGGCATCAGTGGGGAAACAAATTGCAAATCTTCCGGTTTGATGGGAACAATACTGGAATGTAATTGACTAGGGGACATCTGCCGGGTATGCCAATGGCGTCCATTATCGAATTCCGATATTTCTGAATCAGAAAGTTGGAATCCTTCGTAGTCACAAAAAATGTCGGTGGAAACATTACTGCTCTTTTGATTCCACATTCTTTCTTTTGAAAGGGAGATAGCCGGGGCTAATCTACGAGGTTGGAGTAGCGATATTTGATGGGACTTCAGTTGTATCCCCCACGGCCCATTGCCAGTGAGCAGGCCTTTTGACGTATGATAATTTTGTCTTTGATCAAGCTGTTAAGCAGGTGTCTTCAACGAGGAAATTGGACAACTTGTTGATAGGCTTGGCAAGGCCAACGTTTTCGGCCGCTGGACAGTGGTGAGCTTTGTTCAATGGAGAGTGTTGTATGGTATTAATTGACGATAATCGTTACGATTGCGCTGCCAAATAGCTAAGGGAAGAGTACATTTCTCTGGTCTCACGAAGGGTGGAGATCTTTTATGGTCACAAATGTGGGTCGACCCCAGAGCCCGTCGTAATTACTGGGATTCTCAGTTACTTCGGAGGACATTCCTCTGCGTTGATGGACGTAGTGAAGAATAACAGAAGTTGCAACAGCAACTGTTTATTTCTGTGCAATGCACAACCTTGCAGGAAGGACTTTGGTATGTGGGGAGAACCCTAGATCAGTATGGCTGGGCTGCATCATGGGGCAGAATAAACGTTTACCTTCTACGAGTAGGCTCCTGCTACTTCACGAGGTGCAGGACTGATCAACCCGATATCAGAGGTTGAGAGTTCATTACAGGGCTCCTATGATCGAGTTGGATGCAAGGGAGGGTGGCTCATATCCGTTCCTAGCCTGTTCAGACGCCATCGCATGCACTGGAGGACAAAGGGTGTCGGAAATCCAGCGCTATATCGGATTACAGACCATGTTGACGCAATGGGAGGACAGCGTAGTGGCATATTCGACCGGTGTCGTCCCTGTCACTAGTAAGTCACCGGACGATACAAGACAATACAAGACTGCTTTCGTATACTCATCAATGACGTACCAATATCTTCTTCCGGACATACCATCAAGCGAAGGACTTCCAATGTGGCGACCATGTTCTAGATTGGTTTGTCGTTAGGAAAGATGAAGTTGCGTAGGTGTTCCGAGCCTCAAGGTTCTTGGCAGTTGTTGCCATCGGCGGGACCGCCGCCGAGTTTCTCCTTGGCTGATATTGTTGGTGCCTTTATGCATCTCCCTTACGATCCCTATTTGCCGGCGAAAAGTATTCGATTTGTTCGCAAGCTGCAAAAGGTTGTAACGCTGTCGATTGGGTTTCCGAGCGAGACTTTCCCAATTCCAGCTGACCGGACGTCGATCCGGGCTTGGCCGCTCATTGCGAATTCAAGAAGAAATAGGTAGTACGGGTAGTTCAGTGGAAAAGCAGAAGAAAGATGTCCTGAGAATGAAGTGTGCTTTTAGCTGTATTCATATAGATCGAAACTGAGCAGTGATTCGGAAGACAAGAGCCAGAACCAACACATCCTGCAACTCTAAAAGTACCACACCGCTCACGGGAAGCCATCAGATTCATCGCTACCGCTTACACGGCGGTCTATAGAAAGACTAACTTGTCTCAAGGCTCCCAAATTGATGGAGAGATGCCCCACGTTGGGGCCGAGCCTCGAGGTCTGTTGCGGTCAAAATCTAGGTGAGAGAAAAGCTGTATGATGGGTCCGATCAACGGTGCAGCGACCGCACTCAGGCTCATTGGGCGATGTTCCCATCTCTGCATCTTAGGCATCCGCTCACATGCCTTGCCATCGAGATCTTCATGGCGTTAACCTTCTTTCCTGTGGTCCGTATCTTGACAAAGCAAGATGAACCCGTCGAGGTGGAGGACATACGAAGGACACAGGACCTGATAGTCGGTGTACGCGATTCCCTTTGACCGGATCTCGAGGTTCGTGGCTTAATGCACGCACGAGGGACTTGTGCCTTTTCATGCATGGTGAGTGGTAGAGTGTTGGGTACACAGCAGCATGTCGTTTCAACAAGCTCGCTCTCCCCGCGCCAACACGGACCCGCCGGCGCACCAAGCGGCTTCTCAGGTCTACAACCTCAGCATATCGTATCGTCCTCCTGAATACTCCATCCTTCGGTTTGCTCCTTTTTTCGTCGCTTTTCCATTTCCCACTGCCTTTAAATTGCTTGTATATTTGTCTTTCACCGGAAAAGTATGACGTACTAAATTGTACAGTATCGTCTTTCTCATCCCGTGATGCTCTCCAACATCGTCCGCGAGGCTACGTAACACACCACTGTCCTCCAACGACAATGCACAACGAACCTTATCATACCCTGACTGGACGTAGACTCAATCTAGTCTGATCATAGAACCGCATGGAACCGCATGCGCACGCCTCTTGCCTCTGTCCTCTCGACCATCATAAGCCCTCCCAATCACTTCCTGCCCAACCGGCAGGACCTCCATTTAGACTCTTCACTGCCAGCTCCTCCTTCATGCTCTTCCTTCCTCTCTCCTTCCTTTCCTCCGTTACCTCAATTTGTTTCTCACACCACCAAAGACGTCATTCCATTCTCTGCTTCCCTGGGTTGGGCGCTGGTGGGGCAGAGGATGGGCAGGAGAGCTAAGTTGAGAAAAGACGGTGAACAGAGAATCCTTGACTAAGCTAGAGATGATAAGGCGGTCAGAAGATTGATGTGAGCTTTTCGTGTGTACATATGAAAACGTTGAAAGTATTATCATTATGCTAGTGCTGTGAGCTTTTGTCGCGGTTTTGCTTCTAACGATGCTTCCTCATCTATCTCTGCTACGTTGAGTATGTAACAGGACGCGATTCCATCCTGAGTCGTCTTGATCTGTAATGCAAGTATAGTGGCAGGATATTCAGGTATCTCAGCGACTGTTCTACGCCCTACAGCGAAAAACTCTCTCTCGCCGCTGTTATCCAAGGGATTTTGCACCAACAATCCGCACGCTTTTCCTACACCCCGACCAACCATACCGCTGACATAGCAGACTGACAGCAATATACGTCATAAGATGGAACAAAGGATCACTTGCATAAGTCAAGAGGTAGTGCACGATGTTGCGGTAGACAGCGTATTCTGTGACTACGAGCATTTACATAGAAAATTGGAAATGTTGTCTTCCCTTTTTATCAGTATTGCGAACTCGAAGACCTCCTTGTTTTCCTGCGTAGACATGCTCTCTCTCTGGAAATCTAACATCTCGGGATGAAAATGTGCAGTGTTCCACACCAAGCGATGGCTTACCCACTACACCCCATTTCAACGGCTTGAGGACCGTACCATGTACCTCATCCTCCCCCCC